>VHKM01001237.1:0-113144 GCA_007210695.1 Neogobius melanostomus | reverse complement strand
GAGAGAGATATGCAATCATAGCCTCCTTAAAAGGTTGTGGCAGCCCCGACTGTAGCCTATAAATAGTCAATAGTTTAGCTCCACGCCTGCACTGCACATTCATGAGTCCTCCAAGTACCTAAGGTTTCTTTTCTGACTCTACCAATGTAGTGGAGTCTGTGTGTCAATGTTAGTATCATCGGATTTGTGGCCGAGTCCTGCTCAGTGTCTGAGTCTGTCTGTTCTGTTTGGTCAGTCGTGGCTGACTAGTTTGACTTGGTATAGTTAACCCACTCTACAAAAGTGGTCCTCCGGTTGGTCCATGTCAGTCTGTGTTTGACTCTGCAGTCAGCTCTCTTGGTAAATGAAATGGACGCACTGTGTTCTGAAACCTTGTTTGTCTCTGGAAAAATAAACATAAAGCAGGTGAATGACGATCAAAACCAGACAAAAATTCCCGTTTTTGCCTTTGGATCTAAGCTTTCCTGTTTTGCTCATACACCATACACTCTGAACCAAACATTTCATTTTTAGATAAATCTGGTCTTTTTCCAGTAAAAAAGGAAATAGGGTCTCTCCCTGTTCTCTTACAGTAACACCGGTTCTTATAACTGCAGCTGTCCTGGCTGCAATAAAGGCACAACTCTTTGGGTAAAACGCATGACTCGATCAGCATTGCATCGGACCATTTCAAACATGTGCGCCAGTTCCTCTCCGCCGTCCCCATTTTGATGGGGGAGTAGGGCGCTGACGCTCTCGTGTTTTTTATACATTATCTCTCAGCAATGACTGGTACTCTCTGAAACAAATTCTGTTCCATTGTCTGATCTCCAGACGCTTTACTTTACCATAAGGCCGCCGAGTCTGCAAAAAACTGTTTAGTTGCTTCAGCCGCCTGTTTTTGCTCCTAATGGAAAACCATAGAGTGCACCAGAAAAAAATCATCAGTGAGTAAATTGCATATTTGTCCTTCAAATGAACTCTGGGGCAATAGGCCCACCCAGGTCTTGTATGTACCAGCTCTAAACGGGCTCTTTGGCTCTCACGTCACTTGTCTATTTTCTGCTTTGGGAAAATTTACACTCTACGACAAAAATTTCACATGTTCCGGTTTGCATGCTTATTCTTTGATTTCATACCATTTACAACTGTATTCCAGTTGGAAATATCACCATAGTTGCAAGACCCATTAATCTCAGTGCCAAGTTCAAAGAATCACAAGAATACAGTTACATGGAGTCCCTCAATTGTTACATCTTTTCTCTCTCGTGACAAATGTTCAAAATAGTATCAGTCTGTCTTTTACCTTCATTTACATGTTGGTTGCCAATCAGGGAGGATCATTTTGTTGTTATTCTTCTAAAGTTGAAATCTTCGCTAACCTTTTGAAGCTGCTGCATCTCACAGACAAGGATGTTCTGTGGGTATCCTGGGATCAGAAGGGCGTCTGTGAGCTTGAATCACTCACCACTCCTCCCAGTTGCTTGTCGTCAGCTCGATTCTGCGCTCCCTTCCTCTGGACACTGCCTGTGATCCGAGCCCACTGCCAGCTGCATGACGGGTTCTTGGCCGGATGTCTCGTCTCAAATCTGATGAAGTGCTTTCTCTTCGTCATTATGTGGGCAGAGGCTCCACTGTCTACAAGTAGACATGCTGCTCCATGCCCGTGGGGTTTCCATTCACGTCACGCCGCAGCACAAACGTCTCTTCTCCTCCGTGGACTTGTGTCTGTCTTTGGCCGCGGGAAGGTGCACTGCCAGTGTCTGTAACAGTGGACCACCTGTTACGTTGTGTGCACTGGTCACTTTCGCTGGGTTTTCTTGTCTTTGTTTCTACATCCTCTGGCTTCTAATGTCCCATTTCTCACAAATAAAAGCCATTCTCCATTGAAATATTCTTCTCCCCTTTAAAACTTCGTGTTTGGACGCTTGTAGTTTGCGGTCATTACTTCATCTGTTTCGGGCCTGCTACGGTATGCGGAGTGTGCACTCAAAAACTCTTAGTCTCAGCCCTTGAACTCATTGAAGGTTAGTGCTTCCCTCGCTGAGTAACATGCCAACAGAGAATGGGCTGTATTCATCTGTGAGGCCTTTTAATACCATCGCCACCAAAAAAGTGCATCACTGAGGTCTTCCTTAGCTCTGTTTAATGCAGCACTATCTTCTCCAACGTGCGAGAATAGTCCGCCTAGGCTTCTTCCCATTATCCATTAGCACATTGGTTTACTCTGTAAAATACAGCCCGACGATTCGCTGGTCTTTTCTTCTGACTCGAAATGGGCGCTCAATATTTTCTAGGCTTTTTTCTTTCAAATCATTCCCGGTGCCTCGTAGAGGAATTACGTTAGCGTTTTTAATCATCCAAACAACCACACAGTTCTGCATATGCCAGTTCCATTTTTCCTACCGACTTCTGCAGCTTCTTGTGCGCTAGCCCCCGGCTTGCTGTACATCACTTCCAAAAAGTAGCTTCCTTGAGGCCAATGGTTTTCAAGTACGCTAAAAACCTTGCTCCCAGATGTGGTAGCGGCTTCGTCTCCGTCGAACCGCGGCGGCAGTCCCTTCCCGTGTATCGCCTGTAAGCCTGGGATTTGCCTGGCCCATAACCTGTTGGCACCTCTGCAGCGGGTCGCCCATTATTACACGAGCTGAAACCCCGTCTCCCGGATTCAGTGTGCGACATCCTTTCGACAGATCACCTCGGTCGCCAAAGGCATCATGACAACGGGAGACATGTTTTATTTTTTGGAGTAGCCACACTGCCCCCGGTGCTCTTACTTGAACTGAACAGCAATGGGAGGCTCCGCCTTTATTATTATTCACTGCGCGTAACCTGCGCTGAACAAAGTAGTGCCATTAAAATAACAGTGGCAAAAACATCGCACTCCAACAAACTCTTTTAGTGAAGTAAAACAGACATTATAAGAACATGACAGGGAATTTACAAAAAAAGGGGGTAGCAGAGGGTCAAAAAACTGTTTTGGGCTCCATTCTGGTGAAGCTGCGCTCCCACAATGCACCAGAGCGTGCAAGCGTCCACAATAATAGCCTATAGGTCGAGTCCATAACCAAGACAAAATATAACAAACAAAATCAATTAATAAGTTAATGAAAACTAATACTTAACCCAAAACAATTTTGGGAAAGTAAATATGCCAAAATAACCATTAACCAAAAACCATAACAACATTACCAAACAAATTGCGGCATAAAACTATTAAATCCAAATTATAAGCGAAACTATAAAGCGATTTACAGAACAAATTAAATGTAGGCTCCTACATTACCGGCCCTTAATTGTTAGCAAGTTTACTGTAACAATTACCAAAACAGATTTATTCTAAAAAGGGAGCCTAAACATTGATGGTTCAAGGAGTCTAATCAGAGTTATAGGCTCATGTCGCTTCAGTCTCTTGTAGTAGAACAACAGCTTTGTTCACTGGCCATAACAGCTCATAGAGGTCTTGGTCCTTGACTTTAACTTGACGCGACCTAGACCTTTTCTGTCAGAAAGTTCTCCACCACTCTCCCAAGCGGCCTGAGTTTCCTGGGCGAGGTCTGCATCCACAATCACACGACATCAACCCACGTGACAGAATTTCTTCAGTTTGTGGACCACCTCTGGCGTTCCTGTAGCTGTGTGAGGTATTCTTTAAACAAACGACAGGCGCTTCCAGAAGATATCCTGCCAGGTAATGGATCTTGTTTCCATCTTCTTCTGGCGTATTGATCCTGCCTTATTGAAAAACAACCCAGGGGGCAACGATGGTTTGGCTTTGAAGCATAACAGCAAGTGATTAGGCGTTAGGGCCTCCAAATCATGCAAATCTGAAGAGCTCTTGTAATAGGTTCCTGCTGTTGAATGACCGGCTTCTGTTCACATAACAGCGTACATAGGCCTTCTTCTTCCAAAACTTTGCTCTTTCAATGTCATAATTCGTATCTTTCTTACAGAGCGATCAACCTTTCTTCCCAACAGCCACCATGGTGTGAGCCTGCTGGTGGGTTAAAATGCATGAAATTCCCTTTTGTGCAGATTTTTTGCAATTTGGCCACTGTTCCATTTGCTGGAATAAGCTGTTTCACTCTGCATCCGCTGCTTTCAGATTGGTGCCATGTCAGAGATAATATTCTCCTTCACTTGTCCCTCGTCTTGCCACAAACCTCCTTTTCATTAAGAATGCATCAGTGTCTAAGATGATGCAACTTCCAGGTGGACAGGCTCTTCAACCAAGACATGTAAGAATGATCCATAATCTTTTTACTTGGGCTCTTCTATTTCGCACCAGGAAAGGACCAAAGTATATCCATCTCCTCAAACTCTGGTAAAGGGCGGATTACGTCAGGCAGGCAGCTGCATTCAGGTAAGTCAGCATCCATCATTGCTTCCCAGCTGAGCCATGGAGCCTTCTGCAGGCAATGCATTTTGAGAGCAAATTTCCTGATAGCTCCAGTTGCTCCAGAATCCAAAACTTCTCTCTTAGTTTTAGCTAACATGTGATTTCTGCCTGCATGAGCTGTAGTTTCCATAACGGTTTTCTCAGCACAAGAGAGGCAACATGCGACTGCTGGGCAGGATACAGGCGCCTTGGGGATTCCAACTGGCATGGCTGATTCGACTCAATGCTTCCACCCACTCTCATCATTCCGTCCTTGAAGCACTGGACTTAATTTGGTGTAGTGGCTATCCACTCTTGACTCTGTTATGTTCCTTTAACATCATTATGTCTTCTTCAAATACTGCATTTTGGAAATATTTAGAACAATTTTCCATGTTTCAGCTTCGGTCCAAGATCAGCGTAAAGTCAGTAAATTCCCTTTATTTTGCTCTCACATCATCATTTTGTGTTCATTATTGGAAAGTCATGTATCCTTTCCTTTTTCATCCTCAGCTCCATCACAGCGTTTTTCAGCTTGGAAAACCATGCAACAAGCTCGCTTCAGCAACGTTTGATCCAGGAAGAAAATGAAGCATTAACTATTGTCTGTCGCATTGCTGGTTGGTACCTGAACCGCGTGTACTCTGAGCGGCACTTTCTTCCAACCTCCAGGTCTTCACAAACCCAAAACTGTGGGATCGGGATTTATGGGCCAACAGATCAGGTGACTGGAGAATAAAGCTTCGGTCCAACAGGCCAAATTTTCACAACCGCGCGCAGGAAGACCCTCTGCTGTGAGTCCTCTGAGACACACCTCAGCAGGGTAGAGATGGAATTCCACATACCTCCACTGACATGGTTGTGAGTACAGCAGGATGGTCTGTAACACGGTTTCGCACAAAGGTTTTGAATCTTGATGTTTCAACTGTTCAAATAACTTAATGACTGCTGTAACTGTCAGACCAAAATACTGAGTCTTTAAGCTCCAACGCCAGCCTCTTTTTCTGCAACAGCTTGTCCATCTTGTAACTGCGAACTGCAGCAGCATGTGAGCTCCAGCCTTGGGATAGTGGGGCGTTTTCAGTGGGGCGACTCCTAGCTCTGGCAATCAACAGAATGGACTGTGTATCACCAGTATCATTATGCAGCATCCAGTAGCTTGTTGTGCCAGGTACAGCATCTTCACTTGCATCAGCAAAATGGTGAAGCTGTGCAGAAACGGTGTACCAAAGTGCTTGGTTCTGATGCACCTAGCCATCCAAATCTTTCCAGGCAGCTTGAGGCCAGAAAGCCACTTTTTCCAACCTTGATGATGGTTACTGGTAGCCTCGTCATCCCAGGAATATTTCAGACGACATAACTTCCTGAAGAAGTCTCTTCTCTGGTAAAATGACAGGAGCGAGCAAACAGTGGATCAAAAATGGAACTATACCAAGGGGAAAGCAATCCTCTCTGGTTGTGGACGCTCCTTTGAGATCGATTTTAAACCTGAACTGATCCGTTTCTGCACACACTGTTTCCCAGAGCTCTCATCCGCACTGGTAAGTAATCTTTGTCCAAATCCAAATCTTGAAAATCCAGTAGCTCGTTCATTTGCTGGTATTGTTATTCAGCAGTGTTTCGCTGTTACTGGAACACTCGTCAGCTTAAGCCTCCTTTGGCCAGTCATTTCAGTCAAAGCAGCAGCAAGCAAAACAGCACTGATCAATCATCCTTAACTAACAAAAGAATTTAATTGCAGTCATCACATGAAGACAGTTCTTGAGAGACGATGTGTTGCTTGTGATTGCTTCTGCCGACTCCGGTCTCAATCAGTTGCACATTATTGCAATTGGCGAAAGTAGCTTACACTTGGTGAAGATGTAGCTTCCAAAAATGGTACCACATCTTGTGATCCACGCAGCTCTTTACGATAATCACCATGAGGCCACCAGAGAAATCTGAGGAGGTCTGTGTCATCATCACTCACTCGTACCTGATAAAACATGGCCTCCACATCAGCCATTATGGCAATAGTCTCCTGACGAAATCTCAAAAGCACTCCAACTAATGAGCTTGTCAGATCTGGTCCTTGCAGCAATTCTTGATTCAGAGATGTTCCTTGAAACTGGCTCCAGAATCAAAGACAACACGCAGCTTTTGTTTAACAGGATGTCTGACTCCATGATGAGGTAAGTACCCATTTTCGACCAGCAGATATTGCATTTTCAGCATTTGTAATCTCCACTGCATAGCCTTTCTCCAAGATGTTGTCCATAAATGCTACATATTCTTTGTAGTAGCTGTCATCTTTGGAAAATATTTTCTTTAGATTCAGCACACGTTGCTCTGCCACTGATCGATTATTTGGCATTTGCAGAAATTCATTTTTGACTGGGAGACAAACACTGTAATGTCCATTTTTCTGCTCCGCAGATTGAGACACCATGGACATAAACTGATGATCATCCTTTGACATCTCAAGCTCCTCAGTTTGTCCAGCATCAGGAAAGTCCTGTTTAAACTGAAGCTGCCACAACTCGTCCAACCTGGCAACCGAAATCCTGTTTACAGCCACTTTAGTCCATGTATCAGCATGTTGGGTCCTGCTTCCACCTCGCAGTGGCCCGTTTATTGTCCAGCCTAGTATTGTCCTCACAGCGTATGGTCCATTATCCACACCTTTTACCACTTGAAGTGGTTCCATAGCTTTGGGTACATTTGCCCCGATGAGCAATCCAATGTTGGCTTGGATAACAGGGATTTTCACTTCTTTCAGATGGGACCAATTATTCACATCTTCTTGGCGAGGGATGTTCTCTTTGCTTACTGGAATCAACTTTTGTGAGTAAACTTCAGGCAACTGGATGAAGTGCTCACTATCCAAGCTGCTGATTTCCAGTCCATTCACAATACAAGTATTAACAACAGATTCTCTTCCCATTGTCCTGAGCAAAATACTTGTGTTATGTCCATTCATATTCAGTTCACTTATCAGAGACTCTGTGGCAAAAGTAGCTGTGCTTCCTGGATCCAGAAACGCATAGGTAGTTACTACTTTTGTCCCTTTCACAGCTTTCACACACACCGGCACAATAGAGAGTATACAGTCGTCTCTACCGGCCCCAGTATGGCTATATGTCTCCATAGTTTGTACCAGAGCACTTGACACCGTTTGCTGATCATGGCTTTCATTTGTAGTTTGTGATTCTTTTGGTTTAAAATTCATATGCAACACAGTTGGATGTGGTCCTGAACACTCTTGACAAGATGCCTTTTCTTTACAGCTATTCCCATATGTCCATGTCTCAGACAAGCAAAACATAAACCTCTGCGCCTCAAAAAGTCAATTTTTTCTTTGTGTGACTTGGCTTTGAGCTTTCTACAGACAGCAAGACTGTGATGCTCTCCTTTACAGTAAACACAAGGTTTACCATTTGCATCCACAGGTATGTATGACACTTTATTTTGTGATGTACTTGTTTTATCGTCTTTGTTTTCCACCGAGGAAGAAACAACAGCTGTGCTGAAGACTCTCTTGGACTTTGATGGATCTTGGACCCGTGACTTTGATCTTTCGTGGAAGGGTACAAATTCACTATGTGTTTCTTTTATGCTTCCATAAAGCGGATGTACCATGTATTTGGCTTGCTTTGTAATAAAATCGACAAAATCCTTAAATTTGACTCTCCTTTTAGTTCTCTCTTGCAAATCACATGCACATTTTCTCCAAGTTTCTTTAAGTTTCTAAGGAACTTTGCTTAACAGCAACTTGATGTTTGTAGTGCTGTCCAAATCTTCCAGGTAAGTGATATCTGACATGGCATTGTAGAATCCAGTGAGAAACAGCGCAAAAGAGTGAAGTGCAGCGCCATCTTCTGACTTAATAGTTGGCCAATCCATTATTTCTTTCATATAGGCGTTTGCTATTTTAAAATCGTCTCCAAAAAACTCCTTTAGCAATGTCTTTGCCTTAGTATATCCAGCTGTTGGTTCCATATGAATGCAGCTTTTTACCAGTTCATGTGGTTGACCACTGGTGTATTGCAAAAGAAACTGCAGTCGGTCAGATGCATCACTTGTGCGGCCCTCAATACTATGTTCAATAGATCTGATGAAAGTCTGAAATTGAAGAGGGTCACCGCTGAAGGTTGAGATTTTTATTTCAGGAAGCAGAGTGGCTTTGTGATTTTCACCAATAGTCAGTAACATTGGCCTGTTGCTTTATGGCTTTGCACAAGCTGTCAAAGGCTGGCCCTTCAGCTAATTCCAGGTTGAGGGCTGTTGAGGCTCTTGGTGGCATGACTGGTGGTGGTTTGTTTCTAGGATTGGGTGCCGATGAAACATTGGGTGCTGGCAAAACATGCCGAGATGAAAACTGGGATACAGGTGGTAGTTCTCCTTGCATGTTGTTCATTTCTGATCCTGCAGATGGCAGCAGCTGTTGCCTTTCCAATGGCTGCGCTGCTAAATTATCAATTGCCAATACATGTCCATCAGCATCATCGTTCACACCATCATCAGCCTCAATATCATCACCATCACTGCTAAAGTCAGACCGAGCTGTGTGCACTGTGAGTTATATTTTTGCAACACTTCCATTTTAGCCTCCGACTCAGCCAGTGCGGTTGAATGTCATGCATTTCTTTCTTTGCTTTAATTTCCGCCTCAAGTCGTCTTTGATGCGTCTCAAACTCCACAGCTCTGAGCTT
This sequence comes from Neogobius melanostomus, assembly GCA_007210695.1. NCBI lineage: Eukaryota > Metazoa > Chordata > Actinopteri > Gobiiformes > Gobiidae > Neogobius > Neogobius melanostomus. The sequence continues at coordinate 104,096 of VHKM01001237.1, read as the reverse complement.
TTCTTGCGCCATTAGTTCAGCTTGTTCTTTTTTCGATAGCCAACTTTTCGTGTAGTGCAGCAGCCTTTACTTTTAATGACGCACGTTCCAGCTCTGCCTTTATCCTGATCGAAGATGTTGAACTACGGCTTCCATGTGATGAGCCCGAACGCCGATTTAGCGCTCTGCTCCTTGTTGATTTTCTGTCCCCTTGGTCAGCGCGTAAAGATCTGACCTCGACCATGGGCGCTGGTGCAGGTGCCTCTGCGCCAAGCAAACCCACCGCTGCTTGATTCAGTTTGTTCCAAAACATTTTTCATCCAGTTCTCACATTTCCAAAAATAGTCATTTATGTGCTTGTTTTTAGGTTCAAACCATTTATTTTGATCCTCCACATAATCCTCTTCGGACATATAGCTCTTAAGCCCCGCATTTATTTCACAGAACTCTTGATGCAAATTGTGATAATCCACACGTACTTTGTTTTTAACAACGTCTGCATTTTCATCCGTTTTCATTAATTCTCAAGGTGGTTAATCATTCTTGATATTTGAGACAACTTTTGTTCGCGTGCATTTAGGTACCTTGTTTTGTAGTCCTCCATAGCCCTTTCGGTCAACTTTATTGTCCGTTTTTCTCCAATTTGCTCCAGATCCTCCGACATTTTGATCGTTCTTTTTCCACAATAATAATCCACAAATTAGGAAGTAACGAATAATCCACAGAAATGTCCAGAACATCCACGAAAACGGCTTTTATCCAGGTTATTCACTTGTGCGTAATAGCCGCGCGCCGCGTGGTCCAGGTTAGCAGCAACAGACAAAGACAGGCTAGTCCTTCGGCGTTTCCTCGTCAAATCACCGTTTTGGCACGAAAGTTCATGATCCACTTGTACTCATCTGTTTGTCGGGTATTTCCATTGTCCAGTAATCCATTTGGAGCCGTTTTTTGACTAAATGTAGGTTCTAAAGTACGATGAAGCCAGCATGACTCGCTGCGCCCTTAGCATATCCAAAAACTTCGTAATCCATCAATAATAAATCCACGGAGACCAAATGTGCAGTTAAAAACTCTTTAGTGAGTAAACAGACATTATAAGACAGACAGGGGATTACAAAAAAAGGGGGTAGCAGAGGTCAAAAAACTGTTTGGCTCCATTCTGTGAGCTGCGCTCCCCACCAATGCACCACAGCGTGCAGCGTCACAATATAGCCTATAGGTGAGCCATAACCAAACAAAATATAACAAAACCAAAATACCAAATACCACATTAATAATTATGAAAACTAATACTTAACCAAACAATTTGGAGAAAAGTAAATATGGCCAAAATAACCATTAACCAAAAACCATAACAAAATTACCAAACAAATTGCGGCATAAACTAATTAGAACCAAATAGAAATTAGCGAAACTAATAAACGATTTACAGAACAAAATTAATTTAGGCTCCTACAGTAGAACTGGGTCCTCCTTCCTTGCCTCTTTAGTTTTGGGGGTGTTTTTTCCTTGGTTGCGTCTGAATTCCTCAAATACATGGCTCCTATGTCCTGATCCAAGCTCCTAACCCTTGTCACGTGATCAAGTCAGCTGTTAGATCCCTATGGAACTACAGCTTCAGCAGCATTTGCCCAATCTGACCGTCCTCACCCAGGGCGGAAACAACAGGGTAAGTAACATCACCAACAGCTGCTTCATTAAAAACTACATCACCCATATAGTACTGGACTACAAAAAACACTCCTCCTGCAGCCACTGACTTTAATGACTCAAACATGAACCACAATAACCATACACTGAAAGAAAAGATTCATGGGGCCAGCTGATGAAGCTTAAAATTAAATGCTTTTTGAACTTAAAATATACAAATCCTTTGTGCTCTTAACTATATCAAATTGAAGAATAAACAAACTAAGTTGCACTGGCTCATATTATTCAAACGTGTCTCATCTTAAATATGTGTCGTTTATCAGAACAATTCGCTTACAAGTGTTTTCAAAAAAATTGAGTTCATAAATATGCAGCAGGGGGCAGCACTACGAACCATCAGCTGAATCAGTGCCTACAGGGGTAGCAGAAAAGGAAGCGGAGGGGCCATGAAAGATTCAAATGAACTTATGTTTTGAGCAGACCCTTATTTTTGGATTAATGGGTGAGTACTTTTTTGTTTACTTTGATATTTAGTACATTACCTGTACAGAGTTTTGAATTTGGAGTGCAATAGCACACATTATCCGTTTTTTTGTTTTTGTCTTTGATTCTTGATTTTGGAGACAGTTTGGCTTTACTAAATTGTCTGCATGAGTTTTATATATGTCCATTTGTGTGTGTACAATACACTGTTGGGTAAAATACACATTTAACATTCATTTTAAAGTAGTCATTTAGCCAAGTATTTTTATTTTTCTCCAAGGTCACCAGACTTAATTTAATTCTTACAGCAAATTTCTTCCTCTTTGTGTTCTAAGTGTGGAGCTTCTAGAGGAAGTTAAAAAAAAAAGAATAAAAGAAACAACACCCAGACGCAGAGAACATTCTCTCTATGAAGGCAAGAAGTAACTCAAGACACCGATCGTTGACCTCACAGAAAGATGACCTGCACTGTTTCTTCCATGCCAGGTATTATTATTGATTTTAGTTTGTGTTTCCTTCATTATGACTAATGTCTGTGTTTTATTTAGAGAATTACAACGTTAATTTCAAGACGATGTTTATGGAAAAACTTGACAAATGTTCTCCAACAATCCTGACGATGATGTTGGCCAAAGGTGGACAAGACAGACAAGTTACATCAGGTAAGATTTAAATTAGGTTTAGTCATTTCATTGTTTGGGTTTGTTAAAATAATGTACACATTTTTTGCTACAATTATTATTATCATTATTATTATTTTGTAATTAACTTTATATTCTCCATGCAGATTAGAATAAGTCCATCAGGGGACGGTGGGAGTTTGCCATTCAGGCCGTCATGATCCAGCTCAGAGGAGGAGGATCATCTTGGAGTAGTTGGTAAGTTTCTATCCCTACACTGTTTACACCAGTATTACGTTTAAGAGCCAATTTCATGGCTCTTATTAGATTGTTCCAATACCTTTATTGGCACTATATTATGAAAAGTCGTTATTTTCATTCTAAATAGAACCTTCAACATTCTGTACTGAGTGTCTCATACCAATAATGCTGCAGACAAGCTTGGGGTCACAACTAAAACTAAAAAGGTTGAGAACCACTCCTCTATATGTTATGTTCATGAAATTCTATAATGTGATGTCATCATTTCAGATGGAGGGTAGGAGCCTTTATAACTCTATGGGAGAGACTCTTATTGAAAATCTCCAAATGACCCTGATGATTATTTATTAGTGACTGGATCCACAAACCTAATATTCACCTTTTGACAGGAAGTGCTTTAGCAAACCAAGACCAAGCACATCATTTTGATTATTGTTGAACTTTGTGACAGTTTTTTGGGGTAGGCCTATAGGTTCAAATGACATCACAACAATAAAAACTGTGTAAAACGGAGTTGGTGAACAGGTAAGAATTCTATTGTGTTACTATGGTAACCATCAAATGCTGAATCCTGGACTTGGATTATCTCTGTAATGGCTGGACCTATACACATGAAACAAAAATGGTCACACGGTTTATTGTTCAGCACAAGTGAACTGGTTCAATTACTGTCTTATGAAAGGGTCTGAAGGTGTTTACAATATTCAAAATAATGTTATATAAGCAATTCATTTAGGAATTTACAGTGTAATAGAGGTTATGCATGTGATGTCCATTATGTAGCAACAGCATGGCAGATAGCGTCCATCACTGCAACAGAGCAAATACCAAATGAGTGTCAAGTCTGAATTGTTTTCGGTGACTTCACACTCTGTACATAATGCTGAAGGTTATGTTTTTGAATTTATAAAGTTTATTCAATGAACTAAAACAACAATTTGAATACACAGGACAATGGCAGGAACGGTGCACAAAAGTGCAATGCAGAAAACCATGAAGACCCATGAAAACTGCAGAGAGAACCAACTACTAAAGCTCCACTCGTCACTGAAGCGACTGCGGTCCTGGAAGCCTCTGATGTTCGGTCCTGCACTTTACTCATGCAGTCAACCTCTGCTACCCCAAACAACTGAAGATCTTTGTCTTAGTTTCTTCACGTACCCTGAATCATTGATCGTGGGGTATAACCATAGTTTTGGAACCACTTTTCTAAAATCAATGTCAAATGCAAATGTTGGACTTGTTCTTGGTTCAGGGCTCGAAATTAAAAACAATTCTTGGTAGCGCTTGTGCTCCTAATTCTGAAATTTAGGAGCACAGTCAAAAACTTAGGAGCGCAACCAAAAAAAATAGAAGCTTTAACAGGGATGAAGGGAATTTAAACATATCACATGCCACTTCCAGCCTTCTGTTGCATTTTAGATGCATTAGGCTAAATTTAACATTATAAATGGGACACCAGATTTTGTGCCTTTGCCAGAATCTTTGAAGACGTGTTAAACATTGCGTTTGTGACTTTACGTTTTGTATTTTGCGGGAGCGGCGATGATTCGCTTTCAGCGCAGCACGAGGTGACAGGTGGGTTGGATTGAAGTTTGCGCTGCTTCTCCGCCCGACATCGATTCGCGCTTCATTTGAGAGATAGTTCCCAGTCCCAATGAGTTTATGAATAATAATAATAATAATGCCTTACACTTGTATTGCGCTTTACAAGCCTGTATTACCAAGTTTCTCAAAGCGCTACACTGTCGTCATTATTCATTCACTCCATACTTGGTGGTGGTAAGCTACTGTTGTAGCCACAGCTGCCCTGGGGTAGACTGACGGAAGCGAGGCAACCAGTCTGCGCCATCGGCCCCTCCGACCACCACCAACCACTCACTCACTCTCTACATTTGCTAGGCTTCCTGGTGTTACCAAACGGTCTCCCATCCAAGTACTAACCAGGCCCTTCCCTGCTTAGCTTCCAAGTCTGACGGGATTGGGCATAGCAAAGGCGGTATGACCACTGCAAAGGCGGTATGACCACACTGAATGACATGTATATTCCTCGTTTTCTCATAAAGAGACTACAGTTGCGTAAATACATTGGCTCATTAAATGAAAGCGGGCAGAGGAATGAGAGCGTTGCACAGGCACACCCAGAGAACACGGGCTGGGCTGGTGCAGGTTGTCCCAGGCAGCGCGTGTGACCGGGAGGAATGACAGTGGCGCTGAGCCAAAGAGAGAACAGATCGTAGTGTACTATAAGCTCTTGAACCATTTGGAACAGAAAGTTTGCTGTTGCTGACAGGCAGCGTTTGTGAAAACAATGACACAAGCTTTTTAAGGTAGCACAAGAAGGTTTCTTTTAAGGTGGACCGGAGCATTTATTTGCAGTCGCAAACATGCGAGTGATTCTATTTTGAGATCGCAAAGACATAATTTTGGAGCATATGCGACCAAGATGGTCGCAATTTCGAGCCCTGTTGGTTTAAAACGTAATATTGTGTTGGAACACCACATCACATTCTTCAATTTAAAAAAGTGTTTTTGTAATTGTTTGCATATAGGCCTGTTTGTAGAACGATTGACAGCTTAATAAAATTGTAATGTATACGTTGCTCAAACTTAAATAAAATGAGTGTCAGTTTATGGGATATTTGAGCTGAGCTGAATCAATTATGTTGGGGGGAAATGGCTGAAATTCTATATTTTACCACTCAAATTTAACAAAAAAGAAATCATTAAATTCAAGCTGGCTGAACTTAAAATAAGAACATTTTCTTGTTTTATATAATTGAGTTGATAAACAATACTAAATTTACAATGAATCAACACAATTTGATAGTGTGGTCCAAGTATAAAAAGGTATCGCAAAAGGTTGCGGTAATTTTATTAAGTTAAGCCAGTGAATTATTTCTTAGAGTGTAGGAAGCCACACAGAAAACAGACGAGGATAAAAAGCTGTTTCATATTTACCTTACACACATACAGCTTCATCACAGAAATAAAAAAATGCTCTGGTCAAATATTCCACCTAATCCTGACCTTTGGTTAATCTTCAGAGAAAGATGCCGCATTAAAGGTGCTATGCGCAACTGTAAATGTTAAAAATAACCGTTTTCTAACCCATACATGCTTAAACAATTGCCTGATGTGCTGAATGAGTTCCTGTCTGATCACTGCCATTGCCCCTATAATCCTGTGCAGTCAATAAATAAGAGGGATTCGGGTCGGAATCTTAAGGTTTGAGCCTGGGCGTGACGTCATGCGCGTTCATACGCACCTGGCTAGCTCTGGTCTGGGGAGTTTGTGTATTAGCCGCCATTATCCGCATCAGCGAAGACTCCAGCGACTTTTGCCAAAGTAGAGGATGGATTGTAAGACAAGATGAACTCCAGTTCATCCCAAACAGCAATGCAAACTCCACGTAAGATAAAGAAGATAAAACGTTTGTCTAGTTCAACCAAAAGGGGCAAATTGGAGTCAGACAGGCGTCGGAGTAAGACGAGAGTCAACATCGGAAAGACATTCAACAAATGGGGAGACCTCAGCTCCACTCTCGGGCTCAAACAGACCCTCAGTTGGGTTTCTTCTTGCTAAAATGGTAAGATACAGTCTGTATTGTCTGATACGGTAAATCTATGTGAACAAATGACGATGCGTAATAGTTGTAATGCTATGTGTTTAGCGTGTAGTGTAGCGTTAGCTAAATGTAGAATCAGAATTGGTTTATTGTCATGGTCAGTGAACAGGTCACAAACTAGGAATTTTCTTCGGAGCAATCGTGCAACATAAAACATAAAACATAAAAGATGCTAACTATGTTTTTGTGTATGGTTTACCGGTAGCCTTTTGTGTTTGGCTAACGTCTTCAAAATGATGCAAAATGCTAAAAGGTGCTCATGTCCTTGACCAACACGGCTGAATTTCAACGCCGTTGTGTATATATTTTTTCTTTTTCGGCAAAATCAGTAAAATGTTCCCGGGAATGTGGTACATTTTGCATGTAGTTTATATGAGGTATGAGGGGAGAAAACATGTTACTTGATAGGCTAACGTTGCTGTTACTGTGTACTCGATTCTAATCAATTGTTATTTGTGAAGAGCGCAGCCCATATACATTTATATTCATTGTTTAGTCCTACTTTAGACCTGGTTTATTCATAGTCTAGACCTAGTTCAGACCTGGTGTAGTCCTGGTTGTGTTCTGAGTTAGTCCTCCTGAGTTGGTCCTGGTTTAGATGGTGTGTAAATTGCAAATAATAATAATAATAATCTCTTTTTACTTCGTCTGAGGTCAATAATGTATTCATGTGCATTTTTCAAACATTATTGGCTAAGATACTTTGTTTTCTTTGTACAGGATAGAGTTTGAGCAAGAACTGGCCACAGACCCATATGACTCCGATTATGTCGCCCCTATATCTTTGTGGTATGTTTTGTCATAATGCAATTCCTACAGTCTTTTCCTTGTAAAGGTGTGAATAAATGTTTTTGTTACACAGCACTGGTGGTCCAATGCAGAATCAAATGGATGAACTTCTCATCATTGGGCTAGAAGAAGCTGTCATGGATATGTGACCGGGTCTGCTGTTATAGTGGAGTGGGTGAGTACTACATGGCTATGTAGTGTTTTATAAAAAGTCATGAACAACAATATCAAATGGAAAATAATGTAGGTACATTTGTAATGCTTATTCTTTATCTGCATAGTTTGCCCACGTGGACACAAGTTGTGGATGTGAAACAACCAGCCGTTGCTCAAACATGGGACGCAAGGACTTTATGCCTGCAGCAAACGGGCTATTGTCTGGGAATAATTACACCAAGATCGCCCTCTTCTTCAAATACATGAACATGAGAATGGTGACATCTTCTACTGTGGGATACAGCATTTCTACTGCGTACCAGCTGTAAGGGAGTTTGGACAGAAAAGAGGGCTGCCATTATCAACCGATTACAGACTAAAAACAGTGTTGAATGAATGAATGAATGAAGCCAGGACATTCTTGCAGCGTTGGACTACAACCACCACAACCACAAGGCCAAGTGTTGTAAGTGATTACTTTATGACTTTCCTATATAATGCATGTTTTGGGAACTAATGTCATAATTTGTTCTGCAGGCAAGAACGACTGTACAGCAAGAAGTCACAGACCGGATACAAAGAGGCAAAAGACTACAGTTACATCCCTGACCTGCAGACAAAAATTCTAAGAATTCAAAAATAACTTACAGATTTATAACTTTCTTACCTCTGTAGACATTACGAGTCTAAACAAAAGATTTGTGCAATCGCTGTCGCTGTTGTGTTCTGAACTGCTCGTGCAAGCATGCGTGTGTTCCATGAGCGTGCACAACTCTGGATGCAATTCCGCTTGTCGCCAAAGGGGTCATAGTTCTGCAAGAACTCATAAACTTGCGTTGTGCACCTTTAACACACATTAACACACAGTGATGTCATTAACACACAGTGATGTCATTAACACACAGTGATGTCATTAACACACAGTGAGGTCATTAACACACAGTGATGTCATTAACACACAGTGATGTCATTAACACACGGTGATGTCATTAACACACAGTGATGTCATTAACACACGGTGAGGTCATTAACACACAGTGATGTCATTAACACACGGTGATGTCATTAACACACGGTGATGTCATTAACACACAGTGATGTCATTAACACACAGTGATGTCATTAACAAACAGTGATGTCATTAATACACAGTGATGTCATTAACACACAGTGATGTCATTAATACACGGTGATGTCATTAACACACGGTGATGTCATTAACACACAGTGATGTCATTAACACACAGTGATGTCATTAACACACAGTGATGTCATTAACACACAGTGATGTCATTAACACACGTGAGGTCATTAACATACGGTGAGGTCATTAATACACAGTGATGTCATTAACACACGGTGAGGTCATTAACACACGGTGAGGTCATTAACACACGGTGAGGTCATTAACACACAGTGATGTCATTAACACACAGTGATGTCATTAACACACGGTGATGTCATTAACACACAGTGATGTCATTAACACACAGTGATGTCATTAACACACTGTGAGGTCATTAACACACAGTGAGGTCATTAACACACGGTGAGGTCATTAACACACAGTGATGTCATTAACACACAGTGATGTCATTAACACACAGTGATGTCATTAACACACGGTGAGTCATTAACACACGTGATGTCATTAACACGTGAGTCATTAACACACGGTGATGGTCATTAACACACAGTGATGTCATTAACACACAGTGATGTCATTAACACACGTGATGTCATTAACACACAGTGATGTCATTAACACGTGATGTCATTAACACAGTGAGGTCATTAACACACAGTGATGTCATTAACACAGTGATGTCATTAATACACAGTGATGTCATTAACACAGTGATGTCATTAATACACAGTGAGGTCATTAACACTGGTCAGATGCTGGTCAGTACCTGACCAGTGGCTAGGACCCAGAAGCCAAGAAGCAGAGCGAGCCGAAGCAGCCTGGATCCCTGGCAAGAACCTACCTCAACACTTGTGGACTACCAAATGTGGACTCTCTCCTGGACACACAAAAAACACCCCGACACGGGCCAATCCATTACACTGCCCTCTCTGTCACAGACTTTTAAAGGACTTTATTTTTTGTAATAAAACTGTAAAACAACATTGCAATTTGCTAAATATATTAGGGCTGCACAATTTTGACAACAAACCTAATTGCCATTTTTCTGACAAATATTGCGATTGCGATTTGATTTGCGATTTAAAACAGCTAAAAAGATGAGTGAGGGAAATCACGTTTTACCTGTTGCAGCTGAACCTGAGATCAGAGGCTCCACAATTCTGATCGGTGACATCCATCACTCAAATGTCAGAAACAAAAGAAAAAAACAACTCAGGCCTTTGAGGTTCAGTTATTGCAGTAGTCAAAACATCGATTGGGATTCGATAAACCTTGCAGCCCTTATATACAGTATATGCTATATTATGTGGTGAAACAAACATTCTGTATAAATGGAGCCCGAAGTCAGACCAGGCAGCAGGGTAGAGAGTAGGCCCCATGTCAGCAGTGAGTCAGTCCAGTTCCAAGTCAGCAGTACATAATATTATGCATGTACTTTTAACATTTAAATATACGTATTTTGCACTTTTGATAGTGTAAACTAAATTCTGACCAAATTTAATTTTTTCAAAATGCTCTGGCAAAAATGTTGTATCAATAGGATTTTATGCTCAAGTTTTTATTTCAGAGAAGCAGGAGATACAGATTTAATTGAATAAAAAGCTCAAGAGGCTGGATCATATACAGCAGCAGCTGTGCTCATAGTGCTGTTCTCCAAGTCTCTACCAGACTAAAGGCACAAAGGAGGGACAGCATTGAACAAGCGAACGAGCTTGTTTAGTGATCTTGTTATTCCTACCTGTCTTTTCCTTCCTTAACTGTCCCGCTTATGAAGGAGTGCCTCAGTTGCACTCCTATAGTTTCTGGCTGATATCCACGGGGCGTGAAAAGAAGCATGTGTAGCAGCACGTGGGCGTTGTTATGGTTATTGGCGCCATGCGCATCGGCGCATGTGTAGCCAACTCGCCGCATATGCAGCACGGGCATGGGCGTCGGAACCATTCATTGTGAGGGGGACGTGTCCCCCCCACTTTTGAAAAGTGGTTGTTTGGTCCCCTGCACTTTCACAACGTGAATTTTAATTTACTTTACATTTACTAGTTTAGACTGGACCTTTTCAATAGGCTCCCCGAGGGCAAACAAATATGACCCGCGCCTTATTTTCCATAAAAAACATTATTTTTTGGCATATCCGCGCCAGTATCGCGTCACTCCGCGGCGCATACGCTCCGCTTTGCGTAGCTGTGTTAATGCGGCTCCGCCACCATCACCTCAGAGCGGCTGAAATGTAAACATGGCTCTGTAAACCGCTGAAAAACGGCTAAAGTGAGATACTGGAGGCTTATCGTTGGACGGACTGACAGATTTGACCAAACCAAAGCACAAGGACACTCGTGCATCGTGTCTTCAGAGTTTTCTCGGATTATCACATGGAGGAGCAGGTCTTTTCGCAGTCCTCGGCAGGTGGACAGCGTGTTTCCCTGTCTTCATCGGTACAAAGGGCCTGACCAGTAACTTTAAGGTAAGGAACATCAGTTTTGGATGTGTTTGTAAAGCGAGTGATGAAACTGATGTAGTGTGAGTTTGGGGAAACTGCACCGGGCTAGCACGAGTGTTCAACCGGTCAATACGCCTGTTAAACCTCTCTGTCTGGACTCTAACTTAACCAAATAATATCTGAATTATTCATTTGACGGATACATGTTTGCTTCCTTTACCCCTTGACTCAATTTTATCTGCGTTTGTGGGAAATGTGAAGATACAAGCGTTGACATGTTTCTTTGCGATGGCAGGAGTTAATGGATGTGGCTGAATCTGAATAAATGTGGATGCAAACATGAGCGCGCCATCTCATAAGAGCCTTAATTCACTGAGTTTTTCACAAAGCGTCATAAAGCCAGGGCTGGACAGGAGAACAGCGGCTCCACAGGTGTTGTGTTATCCGCCCTATATGTCCACCCAGCTGCGAGGAGGAGCTGCTGAGCTGATCCAGTCTCTCATGTTTCCTGAAGTAGCGCCTATTTGGACGTAGTCTCGCAAAAGCCCTAACATTGCCCTGACCTTGTCCCACTGTAGTTCTTAATTTTATGAAGTCGACCTCTGAGAACCCCTCCCCCCCTCACATTTTTGAAATGTGTCCCCCCCACTTTCAAAACGCTTCCGACGCCGCTGAGCACGGGCCTAACTTTGCAAACATGGAGCCTTTGTAATGAGAGGGGCGTGTATCTGCTGTTGTGGATCTGCAGCTTTATACAGGCTGAAAACAGCTCTTTTTACCCGTGCATATGAAAACTGAAAGTATTTTATCTGCACTCTTGCCTTTACTGTCATTGATTAATTGTACTGTATGTTGATGTTTTATTGATTGATTTGATCTGTTTTCTTGTAATTTTATGCAACTGTGAAGCACTTTGAATTGCCTTGTGTATGAATTATGCTCTACAAATAAACTTGCCTATAATTGCCGTGGTTTAAAGAGGCTGCAGTGGCGCACAGTGATTCTGCTGAAAGAAATGCTGCCCCTCGGACAATGCCACCCTGGGAGACCGCCCATGTTGCCGCCACTGCCATCAAGGATATGGTACCGACTCTTCAGTGCACCGAATTAATTTTGTGATTTTATAATTATCATTATTATTTATTGTATAAAGGTTTGTAAATCTTTGAAATCTCATAAACGTAAGTATTACAAATTACATTACATTGAATGAATTAATGAATGATTGTAATTTTGGCTTTTTTAATGGAATAAGACAGCACACCTTGATAGATGCAATAGTTTCCCATCAAAAACAATATGTGTTCAGTGTTTTGACGCAGATCTTTCAATATTTGATGAGTTGTTTAAGATTTTGATAAACAGTGAAGGGCTAACTTGATACCCTTTAATGCCACTTGTGGTGCAGTGACAGAGAAATCAAAGCTTTTTTGACCATATAATTGTGAATTCTGATGTTTGAGGAGACACGGGAGCTTGCTACATCTACTGCTGGAAGCTGTTTTCGACCCTATGTAAAAGAGGGAGTGATGAGCTGTATGCCAAGGCAGGGACGGCTGGTATCAATGGGCTAGGTGGGCCAAGCCCCTCCTGTCATTTTTTGACAAGAGAAAGAAGAAAGAATAAGCAGTATTTTTAATTTATTATAGTTAATTGTATATCCATACTAATTGCCTAATGTCATTACTGTGTATAATCTTTGTAGTTTTATACATCTGATCACGATTTTTAAAAACTAAAACAAAGAAAAGGGCTAGTTCTGATTAGTCTCGAGAACGTATACATGAATATGACACTGATCAATAGATGGCAGTGCCGCAGGTCCCGCCTCCAGCACACACACACACATTTGGCTCTGGGACTGAGCCCCGGACCCAATCACACCACGCTCATTGGCTACTTTCACTTAATGGTAAATGGTCTCAACTTATATAGCGCTTTTCCACCTTCTTTAGGCACTCAAAGCGCTTTACAGCAAGGATCCACTCACCCATTCACACTCTCATTCATACACCAATGTATGCACACACTGGAGGCAAGCTGGGTGAAGTGTCTTGCCCAAGGACACAACGACAGTTTGCACTTTCAGGAGGTGGGATTCGAACCCCGACCTTCCGATCATGAGACAACCCACTCTACCATCTGCACCACTGTCGCATGCGCTCTCTGTAAACACTAGCTGGGAAACTAGCAAACACCGGTGGGTTACTAGGATATTCATGTTTTTTGTACAACTCTTTGCAACGGGACTTTTCGCTGGCGACACATCTAGTGGGGAAGCTGCCATGTGTCAATGGAGTTTCAAACAGTCGTAAGGAGGACGCGATGGTCCTCAATGCTATAGGTGAGTCCATATTAACACCACGGTTCACGTCTGTCCGGGTTCAGCTGTTGTTAACTTTAGCAGGACATAAACGACTCCTTTATGCTCTCATATCATTGTGCTTTGTGTAAATGCACTGATAGGTAATCTGCTGTTTAGCTGTCTGCTGTTTAAATGACGTCATGTACAGTAGCTGTTTGCCTGCCGTCTAATTTATAGTAAGAGTAAACTTTTGTCTTGTTGTTGGTGTGATGCTCTGGGAATAAGCGTTGTCTGTTATACTTGTTCCGTGGCTATTTGCTGATATGTGGTTACATGCTTCTTTTTAGTCTGACAAGTGGTGTTAAATGCTTTTAGTAGATCTGATAGTAAAAAAAAATAAAAATAAAAACGCGAACACCTTGTGCAACAGCCCCACCTAGAGTTTACATCACCAGCCGCCACTGCGCCAAGGACCGCAAAGTCGTCATTGAGAGTGAACCCTCTGTTCGCTAGTAACTGCAATGAATGAAAGAAAACAAAATACAGTAAACCTTGACAAAATAATTTTGATGTGAAAATGTGCACATAAATAGTTAAATACATACAGGTGAAACTCGGAAAATCAGAATATCGTTCAAAAGTGGATTTTTTTCTGTAATTCAACTCAAAATGTGAAACTACATGCAGAGTGACATGTTTCAAGCCTTTGTTATCATTTTGGCTTACAGTCCATTTCAAAAATATTTGGACGGCCACGGCCGTGGTTTGTTTGTCACCTTTTTTGCAAGTTCGAGTAGGGTCTCAGAGGTTTTGGCTGGGTCTTTGTGAGGTAGGTTTAGAGACCACCAATAATATGGTAAGCCCTTTCCCTCCATCACATAGGCATCTGAGATGGGAGTGTTCAGAGGATGCCTCACTACTCTTAAAACTCCGTCAACTGTCGGTACTATGACCATCTCTAGAGCGGTCATTACTTCTCTTCCCAACAGGTTGTGGGGGCAGTGTGGTGTCTCCTCCCATTTAAATGTAGTCTCCACACTCATATGGCTAGTTTTAGCTTCCCCATTTGCTGCCATCATTCTGATAAGCTTTGAACTGTTTGACATCTCGTAAAACTGTTCTTTCTGCTCCTGAGTCTACTAGGAATATGAGTGGGACGCCATTTACTAGAAGGGTTACCTCTGGCCTTTGTTTGTTATGAACTAACTGTAGATTCAAAAACATTTCTGTCCCTGTGTCTGCTTCTTCTTTTTCATCTGTGATAACATCTACTGCTGATGCACACTGTCCCTTTTTGCTTTTGCAGTTCTTACAGCAATTTTCTTCACATTTTCCTTCTAGTCATGCCTGTCCCTCACTGTCTTCTTCATCTTCGCTGTCTACTTTACTGCCCTACAAAGGAAAAACGCAGTAACTGCATAGTTTGTCAAAATTGAGTTAAGAGCAGATTTTAACTTATTCTCATCTGTACTATCTTGTACCAAAGTGGTTTGTTTCAAAACTATTCAGTTTTAGAGAAAATCCATAATTTAATTTGCAGTAACTACAAAATTGACACAAAAACCAAGGGGAATGTAGTTACTGCGCATTCCACTAAGGTTGCCGTGGCAACCAGGACTCCTCTCCAGCAAACCTGTCTTTGCTTCATCAGCCTTCACTGCGGTGTATTTCAAATGCTCAAAAAAGCGATTATGGCACTGTCACAGGACCAGATGATGCTCGAAATTGCCACAAAACTGTCCATGGAAAGGTTTAATCAAAGTAAAAACTTACATCATGGTTCATTGAATATTTTTATATATTTAGTTTTTATTAGTTTTGTAGAAAGTTTTACATTTAAGTTCAAATTAGATTTGTTTGTGAATAAAATTGATTCAAGTCAAAATTGTTTTGGTTCTTATACAAATTAAGTACTTAATATATACATACACTTAATACAGTATATGGATTCCCCTTACCATAAGAAAGTAATACTTTACATGAACTACTTTTACATCTCAAATTATGATTGATACTGACGCAGATGATAATTTACTAACATAAATAAAATACCAGAAAGCAAAAAAACTGCTTTTAACACAACAAACATGCACATACTGCACATTTCCTTTGTATAACCATATGTAGAATGTAGGCTTGTACAAAGGAAAGTGCAATATGTGCATTTTTAGGGACTAGAGTAAATTTAGAGTTTGTGTTTTATACCCATAATAATTCTACCATAAAAAGCTACAAAATAAAACAGAAATAAATTATAAAGATCAAACCATTTTGACAGGGCATCAAAAAAACTAAAAGTCATTTTTCTCAGTTTCACCCAGAGTGTAGTTACTGCTTTTTTCCTTTGTAGGGCAGTTTAGCCTTGCGCTTATAGCAGTTCCTGGCTAGATGTCCCTTCTTGTGGCAAACAAAACACTTTCCCTCTTTCCAGTCCTCAGTTTTCTGTGGATCTTCCTCGTCACTTCCTTTCCTTCCTCTTTCTTTTTGTCATTTCTACCTTTCCCTTTGTGCTTTCCTTTTTTGTCGTAACTTCTCTGAGACAGGGCTTCTGAGGAAACTATGACATATGTTTCTGTTGCTGCCTTGTTCTTTTCTTTATCTTTCTCCACCTTTTCTGCATGCATGGCTTGCTCCATAAATTGGTCTATGCTCCCTGTTGTCATATGCACATAGTTTTTGCTAATCCAATGTTTTATGGCAGGTCTAAGCCCGTCACATATGGCCTTTTTTAACTGCTGTTGATATGCGCTATGCACATCTGCACTTTCGGGGATACCACTATGATCTTTGAATATCCCTGTCATCTTGCATCTGAAATCCTGGACTGTTTCTGTGTCTTTCTGTTTAGTGTTGTGTATGATGGCATAGTCAGTTTTCCGTTTATAAACTTCCTTTGCCCTACCCCACAAACCTCCATCAGCTCCCTGTGACAGTTGTGTTATCGTGCTTTGACTAAATGGTGTTGCTACTCTGTCTGTTATCGGGGTCCAGTTCCCTTGTATATGAATATACTGTAGTCCAAACACTCGCCTGAAACACTGCTCTATTTCTACACCGTTCAACTTGTGATTTGTGAAAATCAGCTCCAGCACGCTCAAGGTTTGTCAATGTTTATCTTTGGGTCCGGGACTTCCTCTAAGACCTCTTTTACGTCTTTCATGGTCCATGTGCGATAAACTCGTTGTGTACCCCCTTGTCCATTTGGGACTTCAATCAGGGGTAGAAGTGCCCTTCTTCCTCATTGGTACGGTATTTCATAGGCTTTTTTATTTCTGTGCGGTCTCTTAGGTTAAATTGATTGTGGTGGGCCTGATTATCACAATTGGGCTGTCTATGCATTGAGCCCATGTTTACTTCTTGTGGCTCCTCGGGCAGATCTGGGTAAAGTCTACTGCTTGCTCCTGGGTTGTACGGTGGGGGTGGATCAGTCGTTCAGTCATGTCATTTGTGTATGAGTCTAACCTAAAAGTGCTGCGGTCCAGTGATTCGTCCTCAGAGTATGCCTCCTCTTGTGTCTCTGATTGTTCTGTATGTTTCTTTTCTGCCTCTGCGGCCTTCCTCCTCTGCCTATCTTCCTTCTCTCTCTGTCTCTCCTCCTGTTTTTTTAATTCTCTTTTTCTCTCTCTCTCCCTCTGTTCTTTTTGTTGTTCTTCCCTTTGCTCCCTTTCGCTGCGCTGTCTCTCCTCTTCTGCTGCTCACCTGCCTGCCTCTCTCTCCCTACTCTGTCTCTCCTCTTCTGCTCGGCTGGCTGCCTCTCTTTCGCTGCGCTGTCTCTCCTCTTCTGCTGCTCGCCTATCTGCCTCTTCTCCTCTCCCTGCTCCTCCTACATTGTGTTGCCGACTAATTGTCCAATTTTCTCCACTGTTATCACCTGGTTTTATTATTGCAAATACCTCTGAATCTATTTTTCTCTTTGTATCCTGTTCTGTCTTCTTTCGGCCTCTTGTCTTTGCTTCTTTTAACCAAACTAATGCTGCTATCATTTGTTTTCCGGGCTTTTCTCTGGGGCGTCCCTTCAACTGGTCACGTGCTTTAAGTGCTTCCACTAACCGGTTTACATTTTCTATGTGTAGAGTCCCTGTGAATCCATATTTCTTTGTCCATTTTGATAGGTACTCCACACTGTGAGGGAAATATTTTCTCATCCATTTTGCGTCTGTTAAGTCGTCATCACTTGATTTTACTGATTTAGGGGCCACCTCATGGTTAGCCATTATGTAGTCTGGTCGTCTGGGAAAATGCTAAGTGCTCTGCCAACGGACCCAATGTCAAGCTTCTAGTGGTCCCCCTGTTGGTTACCACCGGACATTGGATAGGTGTTCAAGATTCACACCCGTTGACAGATTTTAGATTCCTCAGATTAACGCCTTTTGACCCTAATAGAATTAACGGTGCTCACACACTTTAAAAACAGCACGTCGTTAATTCGCATTCATTTCAATCATACCTTTCATTCTGTTTGTCTGTCTTGACTGCTCTGTCTTGAGCCTGGTCGTACGTTTCGTTCAGTTCGTCTGTCTTGACTACTCTGTCTTGAGCCTGAACGCTCGTACTAAACCAAAATGCATATAAGCGCTATATGTCTCACTCTGTCACACAAAGTTATCTGACCTCTGTTTGTTGTCGCTCGTTCCCCTCTGGCTCGGATGACGAACCGTCTCCGCGGAGAATGAGGTGAGATGGACGGCCGCGGGAAGGTGGGCTTTCTCTCGTTGCTGTACAGACTTCGCCAATCGCAGTTCACCCTCCACGAAGATCAGCTCTCAAGCGGCTCGAAGGACCATCTGTATGTCAGAAAATTAGGGTTAATACCTTTGTTTTCCAATTCTGGAGAACGCTTCAACTAGAAGAAAACGACACAGAGATCAATACTTTGGTTGGCTTGCAAGGGAGAATAGCAGTTCACCACAGCTACGCAGAGTGGTTCTCCTGCACCCATTCTCAAAGAGTTGTTTTCTGTACAGCCTTTTATTTGGTTTTCCATAGCATATTGCATATAGAGGTGGAGTTACAGATATTGCTCGTCACCTCTCAAACACATGTATCACACCACACTATATTTATCCAAACGGGAGGCCCGGCCTGTACAAGGACACCTGATGTCAGTGATACTCAGTCTGACCTGCACAGTCCGGGGCCCCCCTTGATTTACGTTTGTCCAGTTCACTCTGTTGTCTCACTACACATGGTCAACCTGATACCAGGCTGCTCTCTTACGTACTTCTGATACCAAACAGTATCTTCTTAGATACTACTGGAACATTGTGAAACATATGCTAACCTTGAAGATAAATTCAAATACTTGGCTGATGCATCATTCACATGCCTAGAATTTATTAGTTTATTCACATATTTACAATTCTATTACACTTATATAGCGCTTTTCCACTTTGCCTTTTGAGAGGTATGTTATTGCTGCAGATGGATGACATGCAATTAAATATTTCACAGTTGTACTGCGAAAACGTCAGGGCTCTGTACAGAACAAAAGAAAATAGTGAAGAGAGTTAAAACTTAAAAATCTACTTGCGTCTGCATTCCTGACATGCACTGATGAAAATGTAAAATATCTTGCCTAGTTTTGAGCCTTTTTGAGTGTTCGATTCTGATTCCAAACAATCGATTATGGCTGTCACTGGAGCAAATTGAAAGAGGACCTCTGCTGGAATAGTGTTGTTGATGCACTCCCTATCTGGCCAAGCAATTAAAAATGAAAGCTTGGCATACATGAGATCAATCCACCTAAAGCAGGGGTGTCCAAACTTTTTTCACTGAGGGCCACATACAGAAAAATATACAAACAACTGGGCCGCACTCAGTAGAGGTCAGATATATAACTTCATCGCTGTTGTATTACAGTTAGCAAAATCAATAAAATTTTAACTGTGCTTTTTTAATTGAATATGCTTTAAGTAAAAAACAGCCTTCATCACAGCTTTCTATTAATGGATTTCATTTATTTTTTTTACAAAAGAATAAAGGTAAAAGCGAAATAACACAATTACTCACCAGCACAGACTGAGATGTATAGTTCAAAGTAACTTAACATGAATCGCTTCAATATTGTTTACAGCAAAATACTGTGTGAGAAAATATTTAACTGACCAGGTAAACAGGGCCATGTTTAAAAAATGGTAATTTACCATTTTAAGCAATGGGGGGAAAATAGACTAGTGTCATCCTAAATCCGAGTCTGACAGTGGCTTAGTGGATAGATGGGAGCAACATCCGGGAACTTTTACTGGGCAACGCCCCCTTTTGGGGGAATCGAGAGTTAAAAATTGCATTAGTGTGTATGTGAAACAGGGACTATTTCTCGTTCGGAGGATAAAATATTCCAAACCAGTGTCAGAACTACAGGACAATGTCCGTTCTTGATTACAGACACATCAAGTCACTGTCAGAAGACGATTGGAAGATTTTTTATTTTTTGTGGAAACTTATATGAGCAAGTTTATCGATCACTAGCATCTGTTATGTCCATGTCATAGCTCATTAGTGAGGAAACAGCTCCCCCTGGTGGCCGTGTATTATGCACTTTGTGTAACGTCTTTAATCGGTAATTATTCAAACTCATCAAAGCATTAGGTCTAATTAATGATTCTCTCGGTTTTAAACGCACATTAACGTTAGCATTAGCAGCTAGTAGGTTAGCTGCTGAATGAACCATACCATTTGCTCTCATAAGCTACAAAATTACATCGTAGGCTGTATGATTTTAATGTAATGATAATATAAAAGCAACAGACTAAAAGCTGAAGCTGTGTAGTGACATTATAAGCATCCAGCGAAAAAGTTCCACAGGCAAATGTCACAGACAAGTCATGATCACAGTGGGTTTAGCAGATCAGTTTTAAAACGTTAACCGTCTTCTCTGTGAATGATCTGAAACAACAGGTCACTTCCATGGCTTCCTTTTCACGTTCGATAATTAAATAAAACAAAGAAAAAGTTTTTTCATGTGTAAATTAAAAGTTTTCAGACGATCTTTCCTCATTCATTCCAATGTACGGAGCTTCTGTTTGCCCCCGAAAAGGGACGTTAACCTTTTGGCGCCACTGATGTGACGTAGACGTTGCTCCATCTATAGTGGTTCTGACACAAAGGGACAGGCCCAAAGTGATAATAATTGATAATATAATTTAAAATTAAAATAAAAAATAAATAAAAAAATATATATTTTTTTTAATATTTTTAGAATTTGTAGTGAGCCACTTAAAAATGGGCCCGCGGGCCGCAGTTGGCCCGCGGGCCGTAGTTTGGACACCCCTGACCTAAAGAATAAAATGTCAGGACAGCGCAGATAAAGTCTGTGGACGGATTCTACTGCAATTTAACCAAAGTGATGTAAAGCTGGTCCTGTGTGATAGTTTGAACCTTGCCTTGGATTTGATAAATTGCTCCAAAAAATGATGCAGTGTTTTGAAGATTGCCCATGTGACTCCCGTCATCGCTTTACACATTTTATCATTATCCTTCACACTTCTGGACCTGATTCAATTCTTATTGCCTCATCTCTTTCGCTTCTCAAATTGTTAATCTCTTCATAAAGTTGCTGGACTGACTCACTGCTGACATGGGGCTGACATGTTATTGTCTATCGAGGTAGACATTCATCTTTGGCCAACCAACACATAAAAACACAAGATTACAATAAAAACAGGCCTCCCAACAGAATGGACTGAACTGTTCATAGACATTGGACTTGTCTATAAAAGGGGAAACAAGGAGACGTAAATGCAGTAAAGATTGCTGGAGAAGCAGCACAATTAATATTCTGAATATCTGTGCTATCTTTGGTTTACTTTGGTGATTTTTGTGATTTCTTAATTGGATCTGAGCTCATTCTACACATTAGGACATT
Organism: Neogobius melanostomus; assembly: GCA_007210695.1. Taxonomy (NCBI): domain Eukaryota; kingdom Metazoa; phylum Chordata; class Actinopteri; order Gobiiformes; family Gobiidae; genus Neogobius; species Neogobius melanostomus. The sequence continues at coordinate 82,777 of VHKM01001237.1, read as the reverse complement.
GCTGGAGCAAGTAGGGGGTAGAAAATACATCATTTAAAGGGGGGTATTATGTAAAATGGACTTTTTCAAGCTTTATATCATGTTATTATGTCATTCCCTCATTAAACACATGCCTGGAGTGTTGTCTTGGCTCATTCACATATTTTTGAGTAATCAGTAAAAACTTAGACGGCAGCCATTTTAGGTGTAGCTATGCCTCAGTCCTCCTAGGAACGCCCCCACCTCCTGGAGACGCCTCTGGACCTTTCGTCACCAGCCAAGCCACCAACCACTGCTCCTCAGCTCAGCAGAGCCCCCTCCCCGCACAGTAGTGTTGTTTAGATGCCACAGCAGTGTGCTGAAGGGGGCGTGTCGGAAAGCTTCTTAAAGAGACAGAGGCCTAAATGGTTTTGGAATGACTGAAATATGGCTCGCTAAAAACAAAAGCGGAGGACGCCCTAATTAAATATGCACGTGCGGTCGTAATGCGCAAATAGCGAGGCTGTTTCCCGAGCAGGTCTGAACCAGGACTAAACCTGGGCTAAGCCAGGACTAAACCTGGACTAAACAGGGCTCAGTGTGTTGAACTGAGCAAAGAAACACATCACTGTCATATATTATGTGCTCATTGTGTATAATAGGCTACAGTAGCCTATGCACTCTGCTATTTAGGAGCCCAAACTTATTTTTAGAGCAAAAAAAACAATAACAGGATTCAATTGATTGCATTATTTTCAAATCACAGAAATAGATTTAAAAAAGGCTTAAAAATCCTGATTTAACCCCGTATGTTCCGGACCTTTGCTTGACCATTTTTTTTTCATTTCGGACCTTGGTGAAATTTAATTCATAACCCCTGCTCTATAACATGGGTGCCCAAACCTTTTGTCTCCGAGGGCCAAAATGAAAAAGTGTCCGTGGGTTGCAGGACAAACACGGCGATGTCAAGCGTGAAAAACAAACTATAACTGCAAATAATATGAGTTACTTTATTTATTTTTCAGTAGCCTATACAGTACATTTGCATTTGATTATATATGCAAATAACATGCTACACTAAAACAATGTTAACTATGGCAAAAGCCTAGTTTTAGTAGAACAAAATCAACAATTGCAGCAATATAGTGCAAAATGTAAACAACAACACCTATATCTACAGTACCTACAGTGAATTTACCACATTCATGTGTTGACTCAAAGAAAACGCCACATTAGATAAGACTTTATTCTGATCTGACACTTTAAAAATTAAGTCAATTAATTTCACCTTGTTGATGTCAACAACCTTTGCAATAAAACTTGGAAAACTGTGAAAGTCGATGCTACAACGCTCTGTGATTGAGAAACACCCAGACATCCCAACAGTGTTTCCTTAAAGAGGGGGTATGCACAATTAAGAGAGACACGAGCGTTCTTTTCTTCACTGATGTTTACTGTGGGCATTTGTTGTCTTTAACATCACAGGTACACACCGTAGAACTGGTGAAAAATGATGTAAAATAAAATTAGCTCGCTTATCAAACATAAATCATACAAAATACAGATTACAAAATAAACATACCACTTTGACCTGCTTGTGGACAAACCGGTGCTTAATTTGCTTTTTATTATTCTTAATTTCTCTCGATGTCAGGTCCGTGTCACTTGTGCTTTGTGGCAGACAGGGAGTGACCTTATCGTGCCCTTAAACTACTTACTAAATTTACATTTAATTACAAACCGAATATTATCAATTTTATGGCCCTATAAATTGTACCTTAATGTTGGGAAAATAATAATATAAGCATATAAGAATAAAATGCGCACTGTAAACTTCCTAAATGGCATTAGCATAGCAACATCGCCACCTAGTGGTTGAAATATGAACTACAGGTAACTTCAACTGCTGTTACAGGTGGTATTATGCTTTTTCAGTCACATAGTACCAGTCTATAGCACACTACAATGATTATCCAAACTTATGTTTGTCTGTAAATGCAGTAAATTAAAATAACTTCCTTGAATAAATTTGCTGTCACAAAATGGCTGTAGCGAACGTTTTGAAATAGGCCTCTGTCTCTTTAAGAAGCCCTGACCCTTTCCGACACGCCCCCCTTCAGCACACTGTCCCATAGGAAAAATGTGTTGCTTATCTATGGTTCAATCTCATCTCTTGAGATAAATTTGATCTTCTCATACTTGTATCATTCTTTGCTCATTTGTTTCTATTTCTTGCTCCTAAGGGTCATAAAACCGACTTTAGAGCTGGTGGTGGTGCTCTAATGTGGTATGTGGTGTAGATCATTTGATAACCACGCAATAGCTTCAACTAGACTATCTTCAACGAAGGTACTTGAGTCATCTTCTGTACTTGGTAGTTGAGGTCTCCAAACGTTTCGCCTCTCATCCAAAAGGCTTCGTCAGTGAACAAGGTTTCCCTCAGCAAGCAGCGTAGATAAAGACCAGTTGGGAGGAGTTGGCTCCTCCCCTCTAATAACAGCTACTCTCACCTCGCCTATTGTTCTATTGTTAGCTGAGGTATCGTCTTCTTGGACTGGCCGTGCTCTGTCCGTTTTCCCCGAAGCAGATTGGAGTAAAAAGAAGAAAGATTAAATCTTAGCCCACCATTTCGGTTCATGGAGGGATTTTCTTTTCTGACAAAAATAGCTTCTTTTACTCCTCTTTCAAACCAACGTTCTTCTTTAGCTAGAATTTTGACCTCCCCGTCCTCAAAAGAGTGATTGGAGGCTTTAAGGTGAAGGTGCACAGCCGACTGAGGGCCGCTTGTGCTTTCTCTTCGGTGTTGATAAAGTCTCTTCTGTAAGACTTGTTTGGTTTCTCCAATATAATGTTCTTTGCATTCTTCTTCTTTGCATCGAATAGAATAAACCAAATTGCTTTGTTTGTGGCTCGGCGTTTTGTCTTTGGGATGAACTAATTTTTGTCTCAGTGTGTTCACAGGTTTGTGGTACACTGGAATCCTGTGCTGTTTAAAGATTCTCTGGAGTTTCTCTGATACCCCGGCTACATACGGCACTGCAACTCCCTTTCTTCTGGGTTCTGTAGTCTGTCTGTCCTGCTCTTTGGGTCTTCTTGCCCTTTGTGCTCTAGTGAAGGACCAGTTAGGATAGCCACAGTCTGAGAGGGCTCTCTGGACATGTTGTTCCTCTTTGGTCTTTCCTTCTGCACTGGTAGGCACCTCTTTAGCTCTATGTCTGAGTGTCCTAATGACCCCTATTTTGTGTTGGAGTGGATGGTTAGAGTCAAACATCAAATACTGGTCAGTATGAGTTGCCTTCCTGTAAACCTCTGTCTGAAGTTGTCCGTTTTCCCCTATGATAACTTTACAATCTAAAAGGCAAGTTGTTTCTCCTTAGCGTCCTCCCGAGTAAATTTAATGTTAGGGTCCACAGCATTGATGTGATCTGTAAATGGTGTCACTTCCCTCTCTTTAATTTTGATCCACGTGTCATCTACATATCTGAGCCATGTAAACAGTGCTGTCACATCATAAGAAACAGCACTGTTTACATCCGTCCCTACCTCAGCAGCAGTCACGGCGGTGAGGAAGAGACTGACTGAGGACAGCACTCTAGCGGATAGGACCCAGCTCACCCCTGACCACATTTGCCAACTACTGGAGATCTGCCTTAGCACCACATATTTCCAGTTCAGGGGCAACTTCTACAGACAGATCCACGGCTGTGCTATGGGTTCTCCAGTTTCACCCATAGTGGCTAACCTCTACATGGAGGAAATGGAGAAGGATACCTTGGCCTCATACCCAGGTAACAAACCCAGCCACTGGCTCAGATATGTAGATGACACGTGGATCAAAATTAAAGAGAGGGAAGTGACACCATTTACAGATCACATCAATGCTGTGGACCCTAACATTAAATTTACTCGGGAGGACGCTAAGGAGAAACAACTTGCCTTTTAGATTGTAAAGTTATCATAGGGGAAAACGGACAACTTCAGACAGAGGTTTACAGGAAGGCAACTCATACTGACCAGTATTTGATGTTTGACTCTAACCATCCACTCCAACACAAAATAGGGGTCATTAGGACACTCAGACATAGAGCTAAAGAGGTGCCTACCAGTGCAGAAGGAAAGACCAAAGAGGAGCAACATGTCCAGAGAGCCCTCTCAGACTGTGGCTATCCTAACTGGTCCTTCACTAGAGCACAAAGGGCAAGAAGACCCAAAGAGCAGGACAGACAGACTACAGAACCCAGAAGAAAGGGAGTTGCAGTGCCGTATGTAGCCGGGGTATCAGAGAAACTCCAGAGAATCTTTAAACAGCACAGGATTCCAGTGTACCACAAACCTGTGAACACACTGAGACAAAAATTAGTTCATCCCAAAGACAAAACGCCGAGCCACAAACAAAGCAATTTGGTTTATTCTATTCGATGCAAAGAAGAAGAATGCAAAGAACATTATATTGGAGAAACCAAACAAGTCTTACAGAAGAGACTTTATCAACACCGAAGAGAAAGCACAAGCGGCCCTCAGTCGGCTGTGCACCTTCACCTTAAAGCCTCCAATCACTCTTTTGAGGACGGGGAGGTCAAAATTCTAGCTAAAGAAGAACGTTGGTTTGAAAGAGGAGTAAAAGAAGCTATTTTTGTCAGAAAAGAAAATCCCTCCATGAACCGAAATGGTGGGCTAAGATTTAATCTTTCTTCTTTTTACTCCAATCTGCTTCGGGGAAAACGGACAGAGCACGGCCAGTCCAAGAAGACGATACCTCAGCTAACAAAAGAACAATAGGCGAGGTGAGAGTAGCTGTTATTAGAGGGGAGGAGCCAACTCCTCCCAACTGGTCTTTATCTACGCTGCTTGCTGAGGGAAACCTTGTTCACTGACGAAGCCTTTTGGATGAGAGGCGAAACGTTTGGAGACCTCAACTACCAAGTACAGAAGATGACTCAAGTACCTTCGTTGAAGATGGACAACTCCTGTACGACTGAGAATTTACACAGACATTCAACTAGACTATTTTAAAATACGGCTTTAAAAAAAAGACAAAAAGAAAGACAAAAACTATTCAACTAAAATGGTGCCAGATTTTAGAATATGTTTTCAGGGAAGTCCTGGTGCCAGAGGAGAAACTATTGTACATATTTTCAAATGAGTGCTATAACCATAGACCGTTAAAAAGAATAGACAGCTCCTCCTCACTCCTCCCTGCAATGACCACGTTCAAGGGGGAAATCATGGCGGATTTACAGACTCCTCCTCCCCAGCTCTGACGAAGCATGTTCCTAATAAGGGCATAAGGGCGGGATCTTCACTGTAGACTCCGCCCTTGCGTGACGTGTAGCTCGCGCAGCTCCAATGCTAACAGTCCGACCTCCGTTAAGTAGGAGATTTAAAAAAAAAAAAAAAATCAAAAACCAGCCTGGTTTCTTTTTTGTGACTAACCCAGAGTTATCTCAGGAGGAATATGTAGCCATAGAAAGTGTTAAAAAAATAGAAACCAGGCGTTGAAGTTGTTTTTAACGTAAAGTCCAATGCTTTCAATGGGGCCTAGCGGCTATATGGAGGTACTACAGCAATGGCGGCCTCCAGTGTTGCGGTCATAGAGCAGAGCAGCCAGCGGCCATTGGCTATAACAAGATAAGTCTGGCAGGTCAGGTTAACACACTGACACTGCATTAAGATCAGGAGAACTTCATGAAACGTAATTAACACAACTGTTCTGTAAATGCGCATTTCAAATCTGCAACACATCATTTGTTGCAGGTGCCTTGTGATCACGATAAAAAAAGTTCCTTAAAACCAGAATAAGTGCTAAATGTTCAACCGCATTTATCACCAACAAAAAAAAAGGAAAAAAAAAAAAACATCAACAAGGCTGCCTTAAATAAGTAAATAACAATCTTACCTTGTAAACTCCAGAGTCTGAAGCCACACGCATAGTTGAACGTGAAGAATTTGCCTAACGGCGCCCTCACACCAAGAGCGGCGAAAGAGAAGAGAGCGGCGAGCTTCCATTCATTCCCTATGCTGCATGGCGACCGGAAAGAAGCCTCTGGAATCCACAGGAGAGCGGCACGAAAAGAGCGGCCGCAGCGGCTCTGTATTTGAATAGCGTTGACATTTTTTCAATGCTATGCAAATACAGAGCTATTTCCGGCGGGCCCCCACCAACCACAGAACATGATCTGACTCATGCACTTCAGCTGCGTCTCCAACCCCACCTCCACGAGCTCCTGCACAAGAGGGCTGGCCAAGGAAGTAGAGCAAGCTGAGCGACAGAAAGCGTTTTTCCCGCTTGTTCTGAGTCTGGCCTGAAGGATCTGAAAGCCTCTCTTTGCTGCTGTTTCTCCGACGAGCCGCTCTGTCTGCTCTGGCGCCCGCTGGTTAGTGACGTCAACCACATCCGTGAACTCTCACGGCAATTATCCAATCAGCGATGAGCGTCTGCTGCAGCACGCACTGCGCATGCACAGACACTTTGGCTGTTTCTCAATCTGTGTACTTGTGCAGACTTGTGTGCTCGTGGACTCGTGAAACGTCATCACGCATGGCCCAAGTCCTGTTCCAATTGGCTTGTTGCACCGGGCAACATTAATTCACTTCCGCATTCCACGGTGTGATTGCTTGCACTTCCGATTCAGTTCTGAGCCGGCTGAAAACAATGGCACAGTTTTACACCCGCTGTCTTCAGGACCTGCCAAAAGTGTCTATTAGCGACGTTCTTCGCTTGATTCGGGCTTTATCATCGGCCCCCCGTTGCAAGAAGGAGAAGGGCTTCAAATTTTATGTGTCAAACTACATCGACAACTATGAAGGTCAAAAGAATGACCTGTCACTGTCAGGCTAACTAGCTTAGCTCTCATCGACTTCGCGACTCTTTTTTGTGTGTGCCTTTCTTCAGTTGTAAAGTTTATGTTCCAAAGTGACCTCAGTCTTTACAGTTTCAGTTGTCTTACAGTCTTAATTCTCCACAGTTTCTAACAAAGACCCATCAGGGAGGGTGAGCGTCAGGGCGGTCTGTTACAGGTCCATGTGAAAGCATGACAAGCCACATGAACTCAGAGTAGGGTGACACAATAAAAACGTTCATCTGTTCTATGCCAATCGGACTATGTTTTGGGGTTCTTATGTCACTAATGTTAAATTTATGTAGGCCTAGTTACCAGTTGCTATTACTTGACGGTGTTGAGTAAATTTAGCATGTTGCTCTATTTATGAAGACTGCAGCTAGCGCGGCAGGTAAATGCACGCTCCATCTAACTTTATGCTGAATTTCACGCATTTATGTTCGCATTTCGGGAAATAATTATCATCGAAACGTAATGCTGGCAAGAAAATGTTTTAGAAGCTCTTAGCGACGTCATTTCTAGTGTGTCTGGCTACAGATTTAGCTAGATGATAGGGTGCGCAGACCTGCCAACATGTACGCATTTGCGTATCGGACACGCATTTTGACCTAGTACGCTTGTACGATTTCATGTTCTAAACTACCCATTATGAAGATGTTGTCACTGAAGTTCATTCTGCCGCTGAGCAGAGATCTGTGTAACGCGTAAATAAACTATGCACAGGCTGTAAAAGTTCACTGGTGCTGTTACGTCAAATATGCCACTTTCCCCGTGGCTGCAGCCGTAGGAGCCTCCAGCTCCAGGCTGAGTGAGCCCCGCTGCCCCGCGCTCGCTCACTTCACCTGGGCAGGGCAGCGCAACAGCCGCCCACATCCACCGGCTGACTGTAGCCTCGTCGACTCGCTAACCCCGCTCCAACAGACGCCCCACTGAGAGCGATGAACCCTATGAGACATCGCACGCTGAGGTGAAAGTTATACCACTGTATACATGTGAACTTTTACTGCACTTAGTAGCTAGCGGTAGCGGTTCATGCATCAGTCTGCACAACAACAACAAAGTTACAGCGCGCAGCTGTGCATGAGACTGTGCACCAAACTAATCCAAGTTTTGTGACGACTGTAGCTTTCATATTTGACAATAGCCGCGTGAAACGTGAGAGCATCTACAAGCTATAACCTACAAAGCTAACGGATAGCTATCATTACTGTGAGGCCAAACTGACCGGGCAAGTGCCCATGGCTCAGTGCGCGGTTGCGGTCAGAGGGGAGAGGGCTGACCTCTCCAGGTGGACCGTGTGGTCATTGGGTGCTGACAGATACTGTATGAGCGGTTCTGGCCTGGTTCCAGCTGATCAGAGATGTTAACGTTGGCAGGTTTACTGAACCTGAACCAAAGTTTACACTCTTTTGGACTTGCAACTATTAAAATATGCCAAACTATTTGTAAGCTGTAGCCAGAAAAAAACTGATACCATTTTATTTTGTATGGTAATGGTTGGCATATTCTCAATATTCCTATAAATAGTCAATAAAAGTTTAAAATGTATATTCAAAAACGAAAATGTAATGTTTTTTATCCTTTTTTGTATGTACATAATTCAAATAGAAGACCGTATGTTCTGATGTACAGAACCTGATTTGGAATTTAACATTATGTACAAATCCTTAGCAGACATTAGCAGAACTACAGTTCTAAAACAAAACAGTTTAGTGTTGAGTCAATATGGTTGTTAATCACATGCACGACAAAAAAAAGTGGAAGTGGCAAAAAGTGGAGTTCATTAATCATAGAATCTACGTGTTCTGTTAAAAAATTCCAGTGAACCGCATGTTCCGCCGCGGCCTCGTGAACTGTCACCTTTTTCACTATTTGCATGTCTGAATGCATCTGGCGATCTCCTCTCTTCATAAACAACATTAAACTCTTGGAAACCACAAACAGTTCTTGACAGTTATCGGGAGAGATTGCCTTGCCTCAACATATCCGGCTTGCCTCTGCACGCGTTCATCACCCCTGGGTTTTTTTTTTTGGTACTCATAAAAAATGTTCAATGTTGGCAGGTCTGGGTGCGCATACTTGCATCAATAGCGTTCACGAGAACCCAGAAGCTGGTCTTGATGGCTTCAGTTCCTTGTTCTACTTTACTTTAAGTTCGAATTCTTTCACTTTGTTAATGCTAAGGCCAGTTCACGGGCCAGTTCAGTCTGCTTAAGACTTTTCGTGGTTATCATTTGTTCTGTTTAAAGCTGGGAACACAGTACAGGTTCAGGCCAGGATGCATTTGGGTCCTACTCAAAACTCCCCCCCAGATCCACCTCCAGTCAGTCTTTTTTTGCATTTGTTGAGTGAGTTATTATCATTACACTGCAATGCAAATGCAGACATTCGCACAATAAACAAAATATCAAGGCATTCTCACTTATAATAACTATCTGTAATTTTAATTGTTTACTGTAAAAAGTAAACAATTAGAGCATTTATTTGGGCTTTTGCAACAAATGAAACATCAATGTAAATTGCAGTGTAAAGCCAAAGCACTTTAGACTCTGAAATCCGGTATTGTGTTCCCAATGTGAAAATGAGCAATATGGGGCAGTTAGTAGGAAATTATAGATGTTTACATGACAGAATAAACTTTGAATAAACTTTTTGAGTTTAATTAATTACCTGGATGACTGAGAAACTACATTGTCTTATGACAGAATAAGCATTTGCAACTTTCATTATATTTACATATTTTATATTATATTTTACTTGCCAGCTCCCACATTCTCATTTTCTAGTGGCTGACTGACAATTGTGATTATTATGCTTTTTTGTGACAGTTTGTTTTATGTTTAGATTATGTTTGAAGACCGCTCCCCTGTCGAGATAGCGGAGGTGGAGTGCTCTTGTGCGGCTGGTTCCGTGTTGTGCAATCACAGTGTTGCTCTGCTGTACCAGACCGCACACTACTCTGCTCTGAATTTGTCAACTGTGCCACCAGTGCTGAGCTGCACAGAGACAGAACAAAGCTGGCACAAGCCGCGGACCATGGTAAGTATTCATCTCAACGGAACCTGAGAGAGAGAGAAATATATACAGTATGTAAAGGAATTAAGTACACCCATCATATTCTGCAAATATTTTATAACTTTTAATGGGATAAAAGTGAAAGGTAATAAAAAAGTGAGCAACCCATATGAAAATGTCCATAGGGATTCAAAGTGGATCCAGTTGGTTAATATTTTTTATTATCCCAATGGGCTTGGATGTGCTCACTTTTTGCTACTGGTTAAGACATTAATGGCTGTGGAGTTACAGTATTTTGAGGAGGCAGTGAATTAACACTGGTATAATGAAAGTGTCAATACTTTGGTGCAGCGCTGGCCCCACAACAAACTGACTGAGGGTGCATTAGAGTTTCAAAAGGGTGCAACTAGAGATTCTCGCCATTAAAATATATTGTGACGCCACTAAACAGAGGGTGCAAACATTTAAAAAATGAGGTTGCAATGCACCCTTTTGCACCCCTGTAGATCCAAGCCTGCTTGGGTGTTGTACTATGAGACATGATGAGATAATAGTGACATTGTATTAACTTCTGTGACATACATTTGGATGCCCTCCAGTTCTATTTGAAAAAACAGTGAGGGAACACACAATGTGAACGACGCAAATGTTTGCTGCCCTTTTATGAATATCAAATACGTTAGTCATCCACAAACATTAGATATCAATAACACCAGTTATTTATATAGACCTGTTTACGTTATGTATATGACACTAATATTTATGTGATGTACATTTACATATATCATGCCTTCTCTCTATGTACTGTAACTAATGGCATATTGTCATTTCATGTGCTGCCAGGGTGTGAAACCAGGCCGTGTACGCGACATGGTTTTTGTGTCCGCAAGGCCGAAGCAGCGCACTGTTGAAATGGTGTAAGGTAGGCCTGCCATGATAATTTTTTTTGAGGACGATATATCGTCTCAGAAAATATCGCGATAAACGATAATATTGAGTATAATTCAAATACTGTAGGCAATAAAAAGAAAACTGTAAGAAACTATTTTAATTGAAATGTATTGAACTTTTGGCATTCAATATTAACACCTATACCAAACAAAGTGCCAACTAGAAGGGTCGATATATTTTAGGACACTGTTTCCATCTGTGCTTCTCAACCTTTTAACATAACTTACTCTCTCACCAGGTTCTGTGTTTGAACTAGGTCTGTCATGACATTTTTTTTTAAATAGCCAATATACTGTACAGTGTCCTCTTTAAAAATATCCCAATAACAATATTGATATTTCATCTACATTAGTCTGGTTAAATATTCCCCGACAAAACTCATTTCTATGTTGAATTAAACCTGGTTAGAATAAAATGTATATTAAATGTATGGATTCAGATAATACTGTATTACTGCAAAAATAGAGTAGCTATATGTTTTGTTTTTTCCTTTTCTTTTCAAATCTCATGGCTGTCGGAGTAAAGCAGCTTTTTTGGGGGGTGGGGAACTTAGTGACTGTTTGTCAAACTGCTGCAGCGTTTCTCTGGCTTTGAAAGTGTGGACCAGTAATATGTTCTCAGGACTATCACGCTTGTATTTGGATAGTGGCTAAAGCGGTCGGGTTCCTCTCGCTAACAGTAGCTCTGATTAGCTTGATACACTGACTGGGCGGTGGTTTCGTTTCGTTCTCATGTTAGACATACCTGCAGTGGCATTAATGTTGTTATTCTCTCCGTGATGCTTCTTTTGGCTGGAACTCAAAGTGTTTTCACACGAGCCCCTCTTGCTCCGCGATAAAGTTCACAGAAAGTGTCGGAATCAGCTTCTCCGTAGTAGCACGGCACTTTGTTTACACCCCGCCTCTTTCAAAAGCAGCGCTGATCTATAAATGATCTGGATACATGCGGGGATACGGCTGATGTGCTTCAGTGCTGTCTTTACGCACTTGGAGACGGGTTGGCTGGACGCTCCGCTCAGTCAGCGCTTTAAGCACACGCAGCACGTGCATTTATCGAGACTAAAATGTTATCGTCCTTCATTTTACTTATCGAGCGATAAGTCGATATAGTAATTATCGCGGCAGGCCTAGTGTAAGGTAATAGTTGTTAAGTTCTCGTGTAGTTATATATATATATTTTTTTTACTTTGGTGTATTTTTTTTAGGAGCAAAAGTTACAAGCAGTGCGGGAAGAAATGCCTGACACTGATGTCCTCCGGGTGGCGGAGGTGTATGAGGACTTCACAGCTGACCTAGCGCCTCTCATCACCACCATGGCCATCAGCGTCGATGTCCCTCTCGTTGACTCGGCTTTTGGAAAAGTGCAGGAAGGTAGCCCTATTGCTTTTCAACACCCATTGCCAGTCAGCCGAGTCATCACACGCCATCCGGATGCCCTCCGGATGCCCCTCCACCACCGCTGCTGCCATTGGATGGTTACTACCTGTGTTCAGTTTGTTTGCAGCCACCAGCAGCAAATGGAACTGCAGTGTCTGGCCACTACGCTGGAGGAGGCCCGACAAGTAGAAGGTGCCACGAGGGAGCAGGGCGCCACAGTGGAGTGGCACAATGTAAGGAAGCCGCGCATTACATCCTCGCGGTTTCAGGAAGTGTGCCACGTTAGAGGGTCCAGTTCTGCTCTCGGTTTAGCCCAGCGGATCAGGAAGGGAACATCTGCCACCCAAGCCATGAAGAGGGGCCTTGCACTGGAGCCGGTTGCTATTAATGAATACTGCAGGGTCAAGAACACCAACTATTGCCCTGTGGTTTTGTTATTCATCCAGATGCCCCATGGTTAGGCTCTTCTCCGGATGGTTTGGTGTTTGATCCAACTGAGAGACCAGCGTTTGGCTTATTGGAAATAAAATGTCCAAATGTGAAAAGTTATGTAGATTGTAAATATTTAAAAAAGTGTAGTGGTACAATGAAACTCGTGTCAAGTCACAGCTACTACTGGCAGGTGCAAGGGCAGCTCCTGATCACAGGAATGAGATGGTGCGACTTCGTGGTTTATGCCGAGGATGACATTCTCATCCAGCGCATTTATAGAGACCCTGGTGTGTTTAAAAGTATTAGGGAAAAGGTGGACCACTTTTACTTTTATGTGTACCTGTCAAGTGTGTAGATCTCTAATCATGTGAATATTCTGTAAAAACAGGTACTGATGGTTCATGTAATGTACATAGTTATAATGAAAACAAATGTTATCTGATTTTAAAGGTGCACAACGCAAGTTTATGAGTTCTTGCAGAACTATGACCTCTTTGGCGACAAGCGGAATTGCATCCAGAGTTGTGCACGCTCATGGAACACACGCATGCTTGCACGAGCATGAGCAGTTCAGAACACAACAGCGACAGCGATTGCACAAATCTTTGTTTAGACTCGTAATGTCTACAGAGGTAAGAAAGTTATAAATCTGTAAGTTATTTTGAATATGTGAATGGAATTTGCATTTGAGTAAACTACATATTAATGTTTGAGAGGAAAAACGGGGTAGTATAGGAGAAAACGTTTTTCACCATTTCTACCTGTTTTGTGTTATGATTGGATTATAATGGAAATGCGTTCATGAATAAGTTATTACTTTGTATGAGCTAAAAAAATAAGAATCACACCAAACACCCTATTAGTTGGTCAAAAAGTACTAAAGCTACTAAACTAATAATCAAATGGCTCTGACATTACCTTCTAAGCTAAAACAGCCTAATCCACCGAATATTTACTGGGTGTGTCGTGACAAAATCTACCACTATAAGGAAAAGCTGGGGAGATGTTTGTCTTACCAATAGCGTAATTTATTGTAACACACGTGTGGAGAACAGACACATACAGGTTGAGTGCAGCGTAAGTTCTGGCGGCCGAAGCCTCTGGCCGCCTATACATAGGTAAAACATGAATAAAGTCACAGCATGGAGGTGGGGAGGGATCACAGTTTCGATACAAAGGCGGCTGGCGGGTAAGCGCCTTTCGCGGAGGTTTCATGGAGGTGTGAGGCTTTGTATCGCGGAAATGTAGAGTTCAAAGGAGCAGCCTATCTCATAGAAGTGTAAAGTAAAGAGGAAACTCTATTGTGCCTCGTCTAAAGGGACGGAGGTAAGGCCCGGTCCTTACTGTGTAATGTAAAGCTTTAGGGGGATTCCTTTGTGTGTCGTCTAGAGGTGTGGGGGAAGAGCCAGTTGATTACATAACGGCGGCGCCCTTATGGCTGGTGCCTCGGTAACTAGTTAACTTTAACCTAGTTTGCTACAACATTCCCTTCTCGTGATAATTAATAATCATATTCGGTTAATTAATAATCATATTCGGTTAACTGAGCTTGACCTGGGTCCCGAGCAAAATGAGAGTCGTCGATGGGCGGCCGAGGCTGCCGTCATCCGAACCTCTGGTTTTACGGGGGTGTGGTCAGAAAGCTCTTCACTGTGACCCCCTCCCCTTAATTGGAGGCGGACAAGCAGCAAAAATGCGCTTCTTAAGAAAAAAGAAAAACAGAGAACAAGTGAAATAACAAGGTAAACAAAACAACAACAAAAAACAAGCAGCAGAGCCGCAAACTGAATTAGGCGAAGTCGTCGTCCTAATCGCTGATATAATCAGGATCGGGGTTCAGTGGAACAGCTGCTGGGTCCGGCTTAGGGCCTGTGTATTGAATGGACACAAAGTGGGTGGATATCATCTTCCCAATGGCCCGGAACACCATAGGTAGTACACACGAGAATAAAATCAAAACAGTCAACAGGGCTAAACCAAGATTAATTAATACGCTTCTCCAGGAGGACAGATGCCAGTCCAGGCCATGAGGGGTGTCCGTGACTTTGTCCTTTTGCATGGCGTCACGGAGTCTAGTCAGATTGGCTATGTCCTGTTGTATGAGGCCTCCGTCCTCATCATTAGCGGGAATGTATGTACAGCAGGACGACCCGATAATTGTGCATACGCCCCCAACAGACGCGGTCAGGTGGTCCAGGACCAACCGGTTCTGCAGAGCGACGGCACGTAGGTTGTGGAGTTCAACTCTCTGTGCTTCAAGTATGGCCACTATGGTATTGATACCAAAGGTTGAGTGAATAAACTGTAGAGTGTTTGTATGATTTGCTCAGGGCCTCCAACCAAGCAATATTGTCGAAAGTGAGGCTGCGTCTAATGTGAATCACAGAGTTTGAGTTTCAGAAGAGGACAATACTAACACAAGAAACCCGGTCAGCAAGGAGAGTACTGTCAGTGTGGCCAGCACAGTAGCCCAAGAGTTCATGCCGGTCTCAGCCGTGCGAGATACGCTACGCGGGGGTTCAGTAGTTGTTTCTGCAGAAATGCTCACGAGCACTGCCGCCTTTTGTTCGGAGGCACCACCCTCTCTGAGCATGTGTGGAGCGTCAGCGGTCATGGCGATGTTTGGTCTGGAAGCGGCGAGACTTTAATCGCGTTGAGGTCTCGGTCTCAGCACTCGTTTGGGCAGAGTACTGGGGATATGGGGTGTGGCCGTGGGGTCCGGGGACAGGGGAGGCGGGCAATGGGGAGTCGGGGCGTCGTGTTCTTCCTGGGATGTGCCTCGGGAGCGCTGGCACGAGTGGTGGGGCTCTCCGGGTGTTGTTGTGGTTGCCCTGATCCAACGATGGGGGTCACACGCCGGCCGACCCCTTCAGCGTAGGGAGCCGCGAATATGCCTGCTCCGTCTTCAGCGTAGGGAGCCGCGGATATGCCTGCTCCGTCTCCACCCTCGGTGTCCACGTCTATGGCCTCAGCGCGGCACCGCCCGATAGTGGTTGGCGTGGATCGTGGTCACCCCTTGGCGCTCCTGCCCTTCCAGGCTCTCCGAGCTGTCGTCCTTCCTGTAAGGCAAATAGCATCTCCTCCCCCTCTTGACAACCGGGTGTCCAGCTTCGAGCCCTGTTTGCAGCTGTGAAATCCTGCTCCAGAAGAAACAGCAATGGTTTGTTAGTTTCAGGTTATTCCTGCCAAAAAAATGAAACGACGATTTGTTAGTGGTTCACTGCTCCGCCTGTTTGGGGGAAAAAAAGCAAGAATTTCGTTATCCTGTGTTCTGCTCCGGGCCCTGTAATTAATGAGCAGAAACGCCCACCATCAACCAGGCACACACACCCACACACACACAGCAACCGAGAGACACAATGACAGACACAAAACACAAACACACAAAAAAGTAAGTCGTCAAGTCAAGTCAGAGAGTTTTTGTAAAAAAAAATATATAATAGCAATCAATGCTGATCAGGCATTTACGCTATTATTATTCATATTCTGTAGAAAAATAAGCAATAAAAAATATTTAAAAAATAACAGCACCGCAGTGCAAAAAGGGTAACAGGCAAATAAAAATACCAAAGAAGGAACCCCAAACTACGTTAAACAAAAAGTGAACTACAAAACCTTCAAAGTTTGCTGCCATCTTTACAAAAAGTTAAAAAAAGGAAAAAAAAGAAAGCCCGAATAACTGACCTGCGCAAAGAAAGTGTGGTACCACATTATAAAACACATTGTTTGGTGTTAACAATCGTAAGGGCTTCTCCATGCGTTAGCATTTCCGGAGAGAAAAAGAATAAAAGTTAAAAAATTAAAAACATAAAGGTAAACATATAAATACATAGGCCTCCCTCCACGCTGCAGACGTGGGTTTGGACAGGGCAATTGACATAGTGGGACTGAGTGGTAGTGGCTATTCCAAGCGTAACTCTTGCCACTGTTGTGGCTAATAAATTAGCAATCTCAGGGTTTGGTGTCAATTTGCAGTGGTCATCAAATTTTGGGACCGCTTGGTGTTGAGATCAGTTTACATTTAGTCTGCACATAAGATCTTGGCCTAATAAATTAACCGGACATCGTGAGGAAAATAGAAACCAATGTCTAAGCTGATTGCCCTGAGAATCAAAACACGTTAGCTGTGACGTAAATTGCTCTTTAAAATGTGAAACGGCCACTCATCTTAGGCGAGACATAAAGGCTGTCATGTTGCAGCACAGAATTTGTAAATTTAACTTCTACACCACATATTGTTAGCGTATATTCTGGAAATTTAGCATGAATTTACTCAAAAAGTGTGTACGTGCCGATTGCGGTTGGTTTAAACTTACGTGAGAGATGAGTGATCGTTTCTGTGACGATTATGTGCATTTTACCCGGGTGCCATCAGTCGTCCGTACGCTTTCCTCTGCGCCCAACTGAGTTCGGCGCCGCCCTGTGTTTTCCCGCCTAGTCAGTCCGCCTCGAATCGGCCCTGGTGATTGTCGTTTTGTGGGCCTTCGTAGCCATGTTGTTGTCTGTATTGGCTCTGTTGTCGGCTGTGGTTTCGCTGCCATTCCTGCGGGATGTGTTGCTGCTGCCCGCTCCACTGCCACTGTTGCGGCTTGTTCTGCCATTGGCCATTCTGCCTCCGTGGCAACTGACAGTCACTTGCTCTGTGGCCGAGTTGTCTGCATCTCCAGCATTCTATGTCAGCCGCGGTATTGCTGCTGTCCCCCTTGTTCCAGTTGTCTTTTCCCCATTTTTTGTTGTTGTTCTTACTGTGGTAGTCGTCGGGGTTTGGGGATTTAGAGGCTTGGACCGAAAGCAGTGTAGCCTGACTTTGTAATGCTTCCAAACAAAACACTGCATGTTTGGCGTGCATAAGTAGTTCCTTTATCTGTGGTCCCTCGTCAAATGCAATGTACGAATCCCGCACCTTTAAGGCGATCTCCGGTAATAGTCCCCCACAAATCTGGAGCATAAATATCCGTTGTAAACAGGGTTGTCCTTCTCCTCCCCGTGTGTTGCAGCAGGGAGCTTCCGGGGTACACCAGAGTGTTCTTTAAACACAGAAAGCAGGCGTATATAGTAATCTTCGACCCTTTCGCCTGTTTCCTGCTTGCATTTAGCCAGGATGTTGAGGTCGTATTTGCGTGGAAAAACTGCTGCCAGGCCGTTACACATTTTTTTATAGCAGTCATGTATGCTCCGGAATCTGGCTCCGCGATTTCCTTAGCCCGTAGTCCTGGCTCTGGCAAATATGGCTTAAATTTCTCAAAGTCAGCAGGCGACATCTTGTAGACAAGGATCCGGGCGCACTCCGCTCCTGACGGCTTGTACTCGCGGCAGAAAGCAAGCAGGTCTTCGCTGAATTTGGAGCAGTTCGTGTCAGGCCTCGTAGATAGTAGCTGTGAAGCGGATAAGAACTCGCTCGGTCCCCAGGGTCTGAAAACCAGCTCTGGTCCTTCACGGCCCACCATCTCGATCATGGGAAAAGTGGCAACGAAATGGTTCGTCGGCTTCGGTTTCTGTCTGAGCGTTTCTTTGCGGCATAGTGGTTCCGCTTCCGGTGCTTCTTCTTCTGCTGCTGCTGCGGGGCCTTGCTGGGAGTCCGCTGGTGCTCGAGGCTTTGGCAGGTGTGGCGGCGTTCCAGGCGTATTACAGGGGGCGCTTTCACACAGCGGGGCCGTTGGCAAATCTGGGTACAGAGAAACAGAGGGCACAACAGTAGTCTGTTCATTTTTTAACCCAACGCATAGCTTGGGTGCGTATTAGCATGGAGCTCAGCTCCTTCTGTGAAAGGGTTAGTAGGGGAAAAAGGGCGGTACGGTGGGGGATGTGGGGGTTGTGTGTCCGCCTGTGTGTTCCCTGCCTCTGTGGAAGGCAGAGCAGCTATGGTTTTATTCGTTTTTTTGCGGTCCCGTTCAGTAGCCAAATCATCCCACATAGCGAGACAGGACTGATGTTTAAGCATGGACCTAATGTCTTCTGCTGTGATTTTCTTAATACCAAGTATTCTTTCCCTTTCTTTTTCTAAATTTTCACGCAACATGCGTAGTTGATTCAGAGACATGGACCCCCCTCTGGGAAACCAAAAGAGTTGCACCATATCGGCAAGCATTCTAAAGCTTTAGCCCCGAACCTTTTCTTCATTGCCATCACAACCGGGGACATTTGAAATCCCCTTGTTGTATCCCTATACTGGCCCTGTCCCATTGTCTGTTAAAGAGCAATGGCGCTAACCTCGCGTAGTCAAAATGCCTCCTGCCTCTCACATAGAGCGGTCCGTCCCCCTATCGTTATTGCAACTAACGCAAGTAACAAGGCGTGTTCTTGGATCGGACCGGGCCCGGCTGAAGGCTCACAGAATAACGGCCTGCACTATAAGCAACGCTCCCGCGCAGCCGTTAGCTTAATTCTCACCCTACGCTATGGCAATGAACAAAAAAAACAAAAAAAATACCTAAAACAAAACCCAAAAACAAAACCCCGTGTACACTTTAAGCGCTGCCCTGGGCTTTACACAATTGAAAAGACAAACTCACCAAAATCAGGTTCTTTTGGTCTTGTGTGGGCAAAAGTTTTTCTGCGCGAGACAAACACGTGTCCTCCTTTGTCTCCAAACAGAGCGAGGCTGGTTTCTCCCCAGGTCGGCCGCACACACGTGGTCGCCTCCACGCCGAAAAAAAGTTGAACCAAGACGTGCCATCAACGCCAAACTGTCGTGACAAAATCTACAACTATAAGGAAAAGCTGGGGAGATGTTTGTCTTACCAATAGCGTAATTTATTGTAACACACGTGTGGAGAACAGACACATACAGGTTGAGTGCAGCGTAAGTTCTGGCGGCCGAAGCCTCTGGCCGCCTATACATAGGTAAAACATGAATAAAGTCACAGCATGGAGGTGGGGAGGGATCACAGTTTCGATACAAAGGCGGCTGGCGGGTAAGCGCCTTTCGCGGAGGTTTCATGGAGGTGTGAGGCTTTGTATCGCGGAAATGTAGAGTTCAAAGGAGCAGCCTATCTCATAGAAGTGTAAAGTAAAGAGGAAACTCTATTGTGCCTCGTCTAAGGGACGGAGGTAAGGCCCGGTCCCTTACTGTGTAATGTAAAGCTTTAGGGGATCCTTTGTGTGTCGTCTAGAGGTGTGGGGGAAGAGCCAGTTGATTACATAACGGCGGCGCCCTTATGGCTGGTGCCTCGGTAACTAGTTAACTTTAACCTAGTTTGCTACAACAGGTGTAGCCTGTTTTATTAATCTGCTAAGTAGCATATTCCAATAGCAGTAGATCATTATTAGAGACTAATTTGCTCAACATTGTTTTCTAATTATGAAGCTTACATACCAGCATTTTACATCACACTCCACAAAGCTGAACTGATTTACCTAAATAGCCTACAACAGTGCTGATTTATTTATTAGGTACACTCAAAAAAATAACTCTTTGAATGAACGTAAAAAAATCATGGAAACTATTTCCACATGATTAAATGGCTTTCTTTCAGCATGAAGCAATTGTGTTCGTCCAATGTGATGCACTTGAGTAGGTTCAACGCCATATATTAGGGTTGATTGAACGTATTTACTAGGTTTGGGTCAGACACCGTGAGTGACAGTAACATGTGCGCTAAATAGTGAGCCCTTTATTTTCACTAAAAAGGCCGAGACCTCAATGCTCTTCAGTCAGAGACTGAGAAGTGAAGAAGGAAGTCATGGAGCTTCTGCTTTAGTCAGAACTTTCATACTTCTGTGTGACGTAAGAATGAACGATTGAATTTCAAGTATTCCTTTGTGATGTATGTGTGGAAAATTCTGTATATATTTAAATATGACTTTATTATTCTCATTCTTAAAACAAACACCTTGTCACTTGTATCTGCTGTAGAGTAAAGTCTGTCCCAGTTCCTGAGTCGTGGTGCAGCAGGACTGTTACAGAAGAAGCAGTTACTATAGTAACTACTTTCTTCAAAGTCAAAGTAGATCTACCACAGTCCTGTCCACATCTGTCATGGTCCACCATGACCCACCGTGACTCAGAGGAACCAGGACACACATGACTCCACATCAGATACAAATGACAAGTGTTTTTTTTTTGTTTTTTTTTAAAGGATGAGACTAATTAATAATTAGTTAATAAGTAATATTCTAATCATATAAATTCAGGATATTTTAACCTTTATATGCATGGATCAGGTGTGCGCTTTTTGTAATTGTAGCAATAATTGTCTATATATTTTGTGATTTACTACATATTTAATTATGTAATATGTTTGAGTCAAAATATGACTGAACTTCTATATGCAGCAGAAGTTTGAAGTTCTGTCTAAAGCAGACTCTCCATGACTTCTTTCTTCACATGTCGGTCTGTGACAGACTGAAGTACATGTTCTCTGGCTTTTTGTTGAAAATAAAGGCCACATTGTATTTAGCCTCATATTATTGTCACTCATGGTGTCTGACTTAAAGTCTAACTCTGAAGAAAGTCAAATCACGTTTCCACTGACAAAGTTGGAAGGGCGCCCCCTTGTGTCCAATTGCGTCCAACTGCCCGGACCTAACTGGCACCCGATCAATCCTAATATTTTGCGTTGAACCTACTCAAGTGCATCACGTTGGACTAACACAATTGCTTAATGCTGAAAGAAAGCCATTTTATCATGTGGAAATACTTTCCATGATTTTTTTACGTTCATTCAAAGAGTTATTTCTGATTTCATTCCTCCCATCATGATTTAATCACGTTCATCTTGGAAACGTGAAATTATTGCTTCCATAATACATGTTACAATTTAGTTAATGTAACAGCCCCTAGTTTACTTATTTTGAGTGTATTTTGACAGGGACAGTACACATTGATAAACATTTCTGTGAATTGTGCCAATACTTTTCAACTACTGTCCCTGAGCAAGGTGTGTAGTGCCCCCAACAAGTTTCACTAGTTTAGACATTTAGAAGGGGGAAAAAAAGGTTACCTGTACACATAACATGGAATTAGTTCACTCAGTACAAGGTCATATTTGCAGAGAAAGAGACCGTGCATGGGCCGGTAGTTATGCAGTTCAGGACAAAACAAACTTGATGTAGATGAAAATACAGTTATTTGCTATAGTAAATAGAAGGCCTGCTGTACAATATGAGGAAGTAAAATAAGTACCCCTTTATCATTGTATTTTCTTTCCTGTGATGTGTAGAATAATACAGCATGTATTTTATCACAATAACAACATATTTTATTTTTTCCTTTAGAATTACAGCTCAAGGGATTGGACTTCCGGGTCACAAAGGGATGGCAGCTTAGAACGTGATCTCCCGACCAAAAGAGCGAAATTACCCCGAAAAAGTCAAGTAATACGGATAAAAACTACTGTTGCGATCCTTTAGAAAGGGGAAGAGATGCCACCTCCGAGAAGACGAGGAAACCAATAAATCCTGCAGCGAACGCAAACGCAGAAGAGTCGTATGACGAAGAAGCTAATGCTAACCCCACTGCGGCTAACTCGGGACAAGAAGAGGAAACATGGATGACGAAGAGGTGACGAATAGCACGATACTGAAAGAAATACGTGAATACAGGCAAGAGATTAAGACAGAATTTGCAAAGACAAATTCTAGGCTGGACGAAGCGGAGAAAAGAATTGTGGGGAACGAAGAAAGGCTACAAGACGTGGAAGAAGTGATCACAGGAATGCTTAAAATTCAAGAGCAACTCCAGGAGAAATTAACAGACCAAGAATGTCGGTCGCGAAGAGACAATATCAGAATATATGGCATTCCCGAACAAGAACCAAAAGACACGTCTTCCAAGGCAATGATAACGTTCGTTGAGAAAGTGCTACGAGAAAACATTGGCATACCCGCCTCAGTAGACCTGCAGATAGAGAGGGCTCATAGAGCGCTCGCTCCCAAGCCCCCTCCTGATGCCAAACCAAGATCTATCCTGGTCAAATTTCAGAGCTTTCGAGTGAAAGAAGAAGTAATCCGGCTGGCGTGGCAAAAGAAAGGCCTTAACTTGGATGGCCACAGGATAAGTTTGGATCACGACTACGCACCAGCCATTCTACGCAAACGGAAAGCATACGCTGAGGCGCGACGAGTCCTAAAGGCAAACAACATACGTTTCCAAACTCTGTACCCATCCCGCTTGAGAGTTCATTACGAAGAAGGGCAGATAACGTATGAAACAGTGGAAGAGGCAACAGCGGACATGGCAAGCCGAGGTCTACCAGTCACGGTGATTGAAATGCCGGCGACGCTGTGGGAGAGGGTCCAGCAAGCAGCCTGGCACCCAGTGCGGACCAAGAGGAGCGTCGTGGCTGGGAAAACGCAGAGCTTCAAGCAAAAGCTGCAAGTATATCGACGCACTTCTCCGGAGGACGTTGGTTGAGGCTCGTTTTTGTTTTACTACAATCATTTTAGAAGTGGAGAAATAAACGAGCCAATTACAACTAAAGAAATAGGAAACTTTTGGTCGGACGAAGGAGGACAAGAAAGACACTACTTGCACAGCGGCTGTCATAGTGGAGGGCCCTCTGACACACTCGGGGTGTAGAGGCTATCCCTCTAAACAGCAACAGGACGGCAAATGGTCCTTAGGTTGGGAAGTTAGAGTTGGATTTTGTTCAGTGTTTATAAGGTTTGTTCTTTGTTTTTCATCTTTTTTTTTTCTTTTTTTTTTTTTTTTTTTTTTTTTCTTCTTTTTTTAAGGGAGTGTCTTCAGGAAATGGAGTACAAATTTATTACATATCTGTATGCTAGGAGAATCTGTTGAAATTGTTTCTTTCAATGTAAATGGAGTACTAAACCCTATAAAAAGGAGTAAAATTTTGACAAAATTAAAACGAGAAAAGGCACAGATCGCGTTTCTCCAAGAAACTCACCTGAGTCAATCTGAACATGCAAAATTAAAAAGGCAGGGTTTCAAATTTGTGTTCTCCTCCTCCTATAAAGCAGGTCATCGGAGGGGTGTTGCTATACTTATTTCAAATTCGCTAAATTACGAACATGTGTCAGAAGTGCATGACGAGGAGGGAAGATTTATAAAAATGTATGGAAAAATAGAGGGGTTTGAGATAACGCTTATTAATGCTTATATTCCACCCGGAAGTGACTGGAACGTCTACAAACATGCATTTGACTTAATGGTGAACTCTCAGGGGGTTGTTATTTGTGGAGGAGACTTCAATATCAGGTTGAATCCTAAAGTGGATGCATCAAGTACATTGACCAGAGAAAATGCACTAATTAAAAAGGTAAATACATTGATGAAAGAACTGGGAATCTGCGACATTTGGAGAGAGTTACACCCTAGGAGCAGGGATTATACACACTACTCGAACCCACATAGTGTCTATTCAAGAATTGACTACTTCTTTATGTTCAACAATGATTGTCACAGAGTGAGAGACAGCAGAATTAAGACAATTGACCTTTCTGATCACAGTCCCATTTCATTGTCGATCGTACTGGTAAAAAAGATAAGAAAAGTATTATGGAAGCTAAATTCAAATATCTTAAATGATCCTAAATTGAGAGAAAAATTTAAGGGAGACATCAAGAGTTATTTGGAATTGAACGACACAGGCGATGTGTCCCCGATCATGCTGTGGGATGCTTTAAAAGCCGTAATGAGAGGAAAGATTATTTCAGTAACTTCACACTTGAAAAATTAAAGGGGCAAAAATTAGCTGATCTCCAAGGCAAATTAAAACAGTTACAGCATGTTGATAGTAGTAGTTGTAAACCCAAAGTAAAGAGGAAATCAAATTAATTAGGAGAGAAATTGATAACATTTATTTACAGGATACGCAGAAAAAAATGGTTTTCCTCAGACAGAAATATTATGAAATTGGGGGCAAGTCCACTAAATTACTAGCATATAAATTGCGTAAACAGAGAGTAGAAAGCACAATTTACAAAATAAAACACCCATATACTAAAATAGTAGAAAATGAACTTGGAAAAATCCAGGAGAGTTTCGAACTATTTTACAAAGAATTATATTCTCAACCCCAATTGTCTAACGAGACACAAATAGAAGATTTTTTTAAAACATTAAATCTACCAAGGCTAACAAATTTACAAAATGGAAAATTAATACAACATATAACGATCAATGAACTAAATCTGGCTATCTCAAAATTAAAGGTGGGGAAATCACCGGGCTCAGATGGTTACACCACCGAATGGTATAAAACTTTTAAAGAAGAATTGGCACCTGTCCTACTCAATACTTTTAATTGGATTATACAAAATGGTGAAATCCCCCATCTTGGAATGAGGCTGTTATTTCGGTCATACCCAAGGAGGGTAAAGACAAACAGGAGTGCGGCAGCTACCGTCCCATTAGTGTCCTCAATTTAGATTATAAAATTTTCACAGCAATAATGGCTAGAAGGCTAGAAAAAGTTTTACCTGAACTAATACACCTAGACCAGTGTGGATTCATCCAGCAAAGACAGACTTTAGACAACATAAGACGTTCTTTACATGTGATAGGACAAATAAATAAGGATAAGACAAAGGCCGTAATTATCGGATTGGATGCCGAAAAGGCGTTTGACTCGGTCAGATGGGAATTCCTCTACAA
This sequence comes from Neogobius melanostomus, assembly GCA_007210695.1. Taxonomy (NCBI): domain Eukaryota; kingdom Metazoa; phylum Chordata; class Actinopteri; order Gobiiformes; family Gobiidae; genus Neogobius; species Neogobius melanostomus. The sequence continues at coordinate 57,650 of VHKM01001237.1, read as the reverse complement.
AGCATTGGATAAATTTGGTTTTGAAGATCATTTTATCACTTTAATACAATCCCTCTACAGTAGACCAAGGGCCCGTGTAAAGATCAATGGGGATCTCTCTGACTCCTTCCCCTGGAGCGGGGGACAAGGCAGGGATGTCCGATTTCGCCCCTGCTTTTTGCCCTTTATATTGAGCCTCTTGGCCAATGGATAAGACAGACTGAGTGGATTAAGGGGTTATGGTGGCTGGGAAGGAACAAAAAGTAGCAATGTTTGCAGACGATGTCTTAGTCTTTCTGGAGGAGCCTGAGGAATCATTTGTGAAGCTGATGTCTTTATTAAATAGTTTTGGGAAGATGTCCGGTTATAAGTTAAATATATCTAAAACTCAGGTAATGTCCCTTAATTATAACGTTTCAAAATCTCTCAAGGATAAATACAACCTTGATTGGGAGGCCGTCTCTCTAAAATATTTAGGAATAAATCTCACTAAAGACACCTCTAAATTGTTCCAATCGAACTATGGTCCATTATCATCAGCAATAAAATCAGACATTCAAAGGTGGAACCTTGTCCCCTTTCTTAATTTAAACTCAAGGATTATTGCAGTGAAAATGAATATACTCCCACGACTATTGTATTTGTTCAGAACACTTCCTATTGAAGTTAGTGATAATCAGTTCAAGGAATGGGACAAATGGATTTCCCGTTTTATATGGCAGGGGAAAAACCAAGAATCCGCTATAGTGTCCTACAGCTACAAAAGTGAAGGGTGGAGCATCACTCCCATGTCTACAATATTATTACTACGCCTCTCAAGTGATCCCTCTATTACAATGGTGCAATCCACATTATCTAGCCAAATGGAAGATAATAGAACTCAGTTTATCCTCTAATATCCCACTACAAGCTGCAATTGTAGACAAAAGCTTGGCCGATCAATTGGAAGATTTAAATCCATGGATCTTCCACACTCTAAAGATATGGCATAAAATAGTCAGAACTAGCGATATCAGCAATATGGTGAAAACTTTCGATGGGTTGCCTTCGACACTGATTTTCTACCAAACAGAAGTGATAAAACATTCCACACTTGGATTAAGAAGGGACTAACGTCATACCTTTCTTTTACACATAAAGGTGTACTACACAGTTTTCAATCTCTGCAAACTAACTTTGGTCTGGATCAGGCAGATTTCTTCAGGTTCCTCCAGATGAGGGACTATTTCATCAAACATTGCAAAAGCTCAAATTTATCTTCAGTGGAGGCAGACTTCTTCAAAATTCTAAAATCAGCACACAATACTACGATAAAAAGGCAATTTCAAAATTATACAATGGGTTGTTAAATGCAAGAAAGGATAATACTGTACACATTAAGAATAAGTGGGAGCATGAAGCTGGAATAATCATCTCTGATGGGGATTGGGAAGAGGTCTGCATCTTTCATTGGACTTCCACTAATTCATTGAGCTGGAGAGAACACTGCTGGAAAAACGTTATTAGATTCTTCTTATCCCCCACCAAGGCAAATTTAGGAATAAATCGGCAGAGTGTTGGAGGAAATGTGGTTCTATGGAGGCACACCACTTTCATATATTCTGGGAATGTCCTCACTACAACATTACTGGTCTGGAGTTCACAAAACTTTAAATGAGGTGTTTAAGGTACAAATTATGAATGACTTTTCAAGTTTATACTTGGGTTGGCTCCAAACTTGGTTAGGAGGGGGGATATAAAGCTGTATCAGGCTCTTTTAGCAGCCAGCAAAAAATCCATCACTAGGAGATGGTTGAATTTAACCCCACCGTCACTGGACGATTGGTATGGAACAATTCTGGAAATATTCAAAATGGAAAAATTAACATATTCTTTAAGAACACAAATGGATACATTTTACTCAATCTGGAACAAATGGATCAGTTTTGTTTCCCCCATCCGAAATGACTTTACATAACCCCAAATGTAACAGATAAATAATAATTATATGGATGTGAAAGGATAACTTTGTTGTTGCCATGACTGTAAGCTCCTGGTTTATTTTATTTTATTTTATTTCTGTTTTAATAATGTTTTTTTTTTTTTTTTTTTTTCCATTATTACTATATTTTTCATTTCTGTCTTGTTCTTCATTTGTACATATACATACAAAATAAGAGAAGGACTACGATATAAATACACAGGATGGTACAATTTTGTAATGTTGTAACCCTTGTCCAATAAAAATTTAAATAAAAAAAAAAAGAATTACAGCTCAAATCAATTTGATGTTCCTGTGGAGAGAAGCACTGAGGGCAGCAGTGGCAGCAGGGGCAGGGAAGGAGGCCGGGAAGGTGCAGAGGACAATCAAGATCTAGACTGATCAGTGAGGAGGACAGACAATTATCTTGACCCTTTTGGCATTTATGTTGGCTATAAAGAAGCACCATTCAGGCAATAAACAAGTATCGAGCACATCAGAAAATATGGCTACGAATTAGGGAAGAAACGGCTTTATTGTAAATAATTCCATGTTTGTAAAATAAATAAATATGCACTGCTTATGTTTGACTTGCAGTCTGTTGAGGGAGCTGATGGCATTTCCTAGAAAAACAAAACATACATTTTTGCCATTAGAACAGTTATTTTATTATGGAAAAGGACATGGAAGTGATGTGGCAAAAATATTAATGAAAATAGGAATCTTGCATAAATACACACTAAAAGAAAAAACAAAACACAACATACCTGCCCTCTGTGGACTTGTGACTGCACCAGATCAGCTGTAGGAGGGGGCACAATGCCAAACAGAGGTCCCAGAAACCAAGGGTCACCTGGTCTCAAGCTTCGTTTTCTTGAGAGTTCTCCTGCAGACTGAAGTTGTATTCCTAGAATTTTGTCTGCAGGTCAGGGATGTAACTGTAGTCTTTTGCCTCTTTGTATCCGGTCTGTGACTTCTTGCTGTACAGTCGTTCTTGCCTGCAGAACAAATTATGACATTAGTTCCCAAAACATGCTTTATATAGGAAAGTCATAAAGTAATCACTTACAACACTTGGCCTTTGTGGTTGTGGTGGTTGTAGTCCAACGCTGCAAGAAATGTCCTGGCTTCATATGAAAGGCAAAGGTAGATCCGGGGCGTAGGGAATGGAAAACACCCCTCTCCATTAATCTCTCCTTGTTATAAAACACAAACATTACATTATCATTATCTCAAATACAAAATTATTCAGATTTACTTACGGAAAAAAAAAGTCCAGAGACAAAGCACATAAACCACTGGATTACCTGAGGACTCCATTCGTCAGCTAAAACAGAAATACAGATGCATGTTAGCTATTTGAGGATTTGCAAATACATGCAGTTTATTACTTACCAAGGGCAACAACACTGTTTTTAGTCTGTAATCGGTTGATAATGGCAGCCCTCTTTTCTGTCCAAAACTCCCTTACAGCTGGTACGCAGTAGAAATGCTGTATCCCACAGTAGAAGATGTCACCATTCTCATGTTCATGTATTTGAAGAAGAGGGCGATCTTGGTGTAATTATTCCCAGACAATAGGCCGTTTGCTGCAAGCAGAAAGTCCTTGCGTCCCATGTTTGAGCAACGGCTGATTGTTTCACATCCACAACTTGTGTCCACGTGGGCAAAACTATGCAGATAAAGAATAAGCATTACAAATGCACCTACATTGTTTTCCATTTGATATTGTTGTTTATGACTTTTATAAAAACACTACATATAAACAAAAAACACTACATTATAAAACACTACATAGCCATGTAGTACTCACCCACTCCACTATAACTGCAGTCCCGGTCACAAATGTCCATGACAGCTTCTTCTAGCCCAATGATGAGAAGTTCATCCATTTGATTCTGCATTGGACCACCAGTGCTGTGTAACAAAAACATTTATTCACACCTTTACAAGGAAAAGACTGTAGGAATTGCATTATGACAAAACATACCACAAAGATATAGGGGCGACATAATCGGAGTCATATGGGTCTGTGGCCAGTTCTCGCTCAAACTCTATCCTGTACAAAAGAAAATAAAGTATCTTAGCCAATAATGTTTGAAAAAATGCACATGAATACATTATTGACCTCAGACGAAGTAAAAAGAGATTATTATTATTATTATTTATTTGCAATTTACACACCATCTAAACCAGGACCAACTCAGGAGGACTAACTCAGAACACAACCAGGACTACACCAGGTCTGAACTAGGTCTAGACTATGAATAAACCAGGTCTAAAGTAGGACTAAACAATGACTACAAATGTATATGGGCTGCGCTCTTCACAAATAACAATTGATTAGAATCGAGTACACAGTAACAGCAACGTTAGCCTATCAAGTAACATGTTTTCTCCCCTCATACCTCATATAAACTACATGCAAAATGTACCACATTCCCGGGAACATTTTACTGATTTGCAGAAAAAGAAAACATATATACACAACGGCGTTGAAAATTCAGCCGTGTTGGTCAAGGACATGAGCTCTTTTTAGCATTTTGCATCATTTTGAAGACGTTAGCCAAACACAAAAGGCTACCGGTAAACCATACACAAAAACATAGTTAGCATCTTCTATGTTATGTTTTTTGTTGCACGATTGCTCCGAAGAAAACTCCTAGTTTGTGAACCTGTTCACTGACCATGACAATAAAACCAATTCTGATTCTACATTTAGCTAACGCTACACTACACGCTAAACACATAGCATTACAACTATTACGCATCGTCATTTGTTCACATAGATTTACCGTATCAGACATTACAGACTGTATCTTACCATTTTAGCAAGAAGAAACCCAACTGAGGGTCCGTTTGAGCCCGAGAGTGGAGCTGAGGTCCCCCCATTTGTTGTTGTCTTTCCGATGTTGACTCTCGTCTTACTCCGACGCCTGTCTGACTCCAATTTGCCCCTTTTGGTTGAACTAGACAAACGTTTTATCTTCTTTATCTTACGTGGAGTTTGCATTGCTGTTTGGGATGAACTGGAGTTCATCTTCTCTTACAATCCATCCTCTACTTTGGCAAAAGTCGCTGGAGTCTTCGCTGATGCGGATAATGGCGGCTAATACACATACTCCCCAGAGCTACTAGCCAGGTGCGCGTGAACGCGCATGACGTCACGCCCAGGCTCAAACCTTAAGATTCCGACCCGAATCGCTCATATTTATGTGACTGCACAGGATTATAGGGGCAATGGCAGTGATCAGACAGGAACTCATTCAGCACATCAGGCAATTGTTTAAGCATGTATGGGTTAGAAAACGGTTATTTTTAACATGTACAGTTGCGCATAGCACCTTTAAAGTGACTCTTAAACTATGGTTTAAAGGCCAGAAGTATTACACAAACCATTTTTGGAATTTAAGAAATGCAAAAAACAGCTTTTGTTCAACACAGATTTAGTAAGAATATTTTGTTTTCCCGTCAAGAACAGCTCAGGTCTTTTTATTATTATTTCAATGTAAATTGATCAATCACTTACTTATATATGGGGTATTTTGAAAGCTAAGGATGCAGACTTTTGACAGCTACTGTGTTAATGTTTCTCCACAGCCTACACACTGAAAAGGCAAAGACTGCAAAGAGACGCTGGTTTGCCCAACTGTCCCGGGCATTCCAGTTGATCGATGCTCTACAGTTGAAATGAACGGTAAATCATTTTATCGGCCCTTATCATTCTGCTCCTAAGATTGAAATGATTATAACTTGTGTTTTTACATTTCTCAGGAGTTGTAGCAAAGAGCTGCATGAACCGTGACCTATGTATTGCTCCCATATCCTGCTGTCAGGGGACCTGTGCAACAGCGCTGTCACGACTGGCCCGGCTTTGGCCCTGCTCCTGCTCTCCTCCACCATTTTTACTCTGTTTCTGTAACAGTTTAACACCTCTTCATTTCAGACAATACATGGAGTTGTATTTGTAAATCCTTTTGACTTTTTGTTATCCAGATGTTCCAAAGCAGTACATTATTTTTGATAGTACAATGAGTGATCAAATGCATTCATGAATGTATTGCTTGAGCAGATAATTAAATGGATTTCTAAAGATTATACCACAATTGAACTGGTTCACCGTGTTTGTCGTCATTTGCATAGGGCCGATCCCCTTCCACTGCCAAAGCTTGTATAAAGGTCTAAAATGTGCAGATACAATAATGGCATGTGTCTATTCCAGCATTTGAGCCAAGCCAACATTTTTACAATAGAAAAATCACGTGTGGGCGTCAAGTTCAGTTTAGTTCATAGTATATGCAGTATTATATCTGCCAATCATACTTACTTTGTTTATACGTGATTTAATTGGACAATTCATGATTTAAAATTAAAGCTAAAATGATTGTATTGTATTTGTGTTTGGCAAATAAATGGTGTGAATAGGTTTATTTTCAGAGCTTCAAAAACTCCACATTGTGGCTTTGTGCTCCGCGCTATAGAGCAGAGAAACAGGAAGGAGTTTTGAGGCGACAAGAGGAAAAGCCCTTCTTCAGGCGCTAATATTAAAAAGCTCGTGAGGATACAGTTGTGCAGATCTTTTGTAATTTCTTTATTAAACTCAAACACCGACCTAAAAAAAGGCACATTTTTGGCAACAGTGTCCAGTAAAAGTATTATAAAACCATCGTAATCAGATAGTCGGGCAAACTTCTTTGGCATTTTGTCTGCGCACATTTTTCTAAACATTTCTAACACAGACGTCGGCCCAAGAACCTTTATGCACGATGGAAAACTCCTCCACAACGGAGAGCTTACGCAAACATACATCTTATTTAGTCCTGAATAAAACATGTTCAACAAAATAAGTCTTTAAAAATAGAATTACGCCTTGTTTTGGGGGACTCAAAGCTCAATAAATCAGGTTAGAAATGAGATATTTCTTAAAGACTTTTGGCACTTCATCAATACTAATGACTACAACCTAAGATTCACCATAGAAAGCGATGCACAAAAGATGAACTTTCTGGACATTTTAATATACAAAGAGTCGAATATATTGCACTCAAGTCTGTACAGAAAAAGCACCAATCGGAACTCCATACTACATGGCAATTCTTTTCATCCCACACCTCTGAAGAAGAGCCTACCCCTGTCTCAATTTAACCGCGTCCGACGTATCTGCAGTTCTGACTCGGACTACCAAACTCAAGCAGACATCCTAGAGAAACGCTTTGAACAAAGGGGATACAGAAAAGAATGGATTAAAGAAGCACGCAACAAATTTGACTCAATCTCTCAAAATGAATGTCTAGCACATAAAAGCACCAAAAAAACGCTGTCCAGCATAAACTGTATCATCCAATATTCACCTATTGGCAAACAAATGGAACAGATCATCACCAAACACTGGCATATCATACGTTCTGACCCAAATTTAAAGGACCTTTCTCTTCCACCTCGCATTGTGTACAAAAGACCTCCCAACTTGAGCACAATGTTGGTGAAAGCTCACTTGCCCACTCTTAAAACTCCTCACTTCTTGCAAAACGCTGCGTCGGGCAACTACAGGTGCGGTCATTGCACGCAGTGTAGCTTCACCCAAAAAACAAAAACATTCAATCATCCACGAACTGGTAAAGTCTTTCATGTCAATGGTGTAATAAGTTGCAACACGAACAATGTCATTTACATACTCAAATGTCCATGTGGTCTGTTTTATGTCGGCAAAACCACCAGACCATTGAAAACTCGCATCGCAGAACATAGGTCCAACATTCAGAACCACGACACAAAGAGCCCAGTCGCTACTCACTTCACACAAGCACGTCACAATGTGAGTGCACTCGGATACTTAGGTATTGAACTTGTCAAACTTCCTAGTAGAGGTGGCAACATTGACTCTCTCCTCTTAAAAAGAGAAGCGTTCTGGATTTATACTTTGGACACTTTGAGCCCGAGAGGTTTAAATGAAGACTTTGACTTACGACCGTTTCTATAATTCTATAACTCTTTATCTTTATATTTGTGTCATCTGTTGGATGCTGGGCGTAGCTTTTTACCACTGTGGTACTGTTGGTACAATTTTATCATTCCTCCCTACGTGCATGTAAATAGTGTATATAATATGTAAATACCACCTTTTATGCCACACACTTGAGTGTGACTTCTCTCTTCGCTTTTCTTTTCTTTCACACTGTGGGTACTTGCTTCATGAGTCTGGATACACCTAACACAAGCCTTGCTGTATGACGATACTTCTCTGATGTTATGCATTGCTTTATTAAGTGTAACAAAGGTACCTTTGTTACACAAACTGGACAATTTCCTGATGGTATGAAAGTAGCAAAAGTGATTCCTCTGTTCAAGGCAGGAGATAAACATCTCTTCACAAACTACAGGCCTGTTTCCCTTTTACCGCAATTCTCTAAAATCTTAGAGAAGGTTTATAACTCTAGACTTGACAGCTTTATTGAAAGGTGTAATTTACTCTCGGACAATCAATTTGGTTTTAGGAATAATCACTCAACCTCACACGCTCTCTTTGATATAATTGAAGAAATAACTAATGCTGTAGATAACAAGAAATATGCCATAGGGTTATTTATTGACCTGAGTAAAGCGTTTGATACAATAAACTATGATATACTAATTAATAAACTAGAACATTATGGGATTAGGGGGGTAGCTCTAGCTTTAAAAAATAGAAAACAATGTGTGAAAATAGGTGATTATCAGTCGAGTTGTCGACAAATTGTGTGTGGTTTACCTCAAGGTTCCATTCTGGGCCCAAAATTGTTTAATATGTACATTAACGACATTTGTAAAACGTCTCAAGTACTTAAATTTATCTTGTTTGCTGACGATACAAATATTTTTGCATCAGGTGACGACTTACAGCAACTGTGTCGGATTGTTAACTTGGAACTCAAAAGTGTCAATAAGTGGTTCAAACAAAATAAATTATCTCTAAATCTGAGTAAAAGCAAAATGATGATATTTGGCAACTGTAATTCCAATGCTCAGGAAGCAATTCAGATAGAGGGTGTTGTCATAGAGCGAGTGCATGAAATCAAATTCCTTGGTGTTATTATAGATGACAGAATTACTTGGAAAGCTCATATTAAATATATATCTACGAAAATTTCTAGAAGCATTTCAGTAATAGCAAAAGCAAAGCACATTTTAAACATCAAAGCTCTACATATCTTATACTGTTCTCTGATTTTGCCATATTTATATTATTGTACTGTGGTTTGGGGTAGTACTTATAAAAACACATTAAACCAATAGTATTGTTGCAAAAAAGAGCTATCCGAATAATTCATAAAGTTGGGTTTTTGGACCACACAAACTCATTATTTTTAAAATCAAAGATCATGAAGTTTGTGACATTGTTGAGTTCCAAACTGTACAGATGTTATACAAAGCAAGATACAAACTGTTACCGGGCCAAATACAAAGAAGGTTCCAAGAACGTACTGGTTGTTATGAATTACGTGATGAATTAAACTTTAGGACTCAGAAACATAGCTCAACTTTGAAAAGTTTTAGCCCAACAGTTAATGGTGTACAATTGTGGAATAAACTGGAAATGGAGTTGAAACGAAGTCCAAATATCAACCTGTTCAAATATAAATACAAACAAAAGACTTTGAAATATACAGAGAACAAGAAATGTGTTGCCACTAGGAGGCGCAGTAGGATCAATTATGTGTGTTTCCTCTATAATCAAGGAAGAGTGTTGCTGCTTGGAACGGTTGTCATTCTATTGCTCAAATTTACAAATTGAGAATTAGGGTAGGCAAGTTATGGATCTGTTGAGAGGAATCCTCCCAACGGGCTCAAAACCTTGTCTTTTAATGCACCACTCAGCATAGGAACATCATCTACAAAATCAGCTGTTAGGGCAGCTGGGTGGGGGTTTGTTGAGGGGAGTTACTGCCCTCTTCAACTGGCCCGCTCTACACCCTGGCTTTTTAATGCACCTCATTATGCAGGGCTTACATCACACTTCACATATAACTCAATTAAACAAATATAATAATAATGATAAATAAACCCGAATTAAATTATATTGAGGATAGTAATGACAACTGGGAAGTAGCAAGATCTCAGAGTATAATATGTATGAATGCACCTTTATAACATAAAAGTAGCACATTCTTTTGTTCTTTATTTTGCTGTTGTTTTTGTCTTATTCTTCATCATTTATTGTTACTTTGCCCTATGTTCCTTTGTTTATGATTTGCTACCTTGTAAATATTAAATGTAATGTTACTATTTTTATTTTGGGTGGGCGCTTATAAGCCTTTGGCTTCAGCCCACTCCCTTTGAGCAGGTTAACTGCTCAAACAAATAAATAAACTAGAAAACTAGATACCTTTGATGTTTTTTATATATAATATTCTATACTAAATATTTTTCCTTGTGGTCCGCACACAATGTATGCGTGTGCAAATGTTAAAAGATTGTAAAAAGAAATTAAGATCATGTGACCTCATCAGATGTGTATTTAAACAGGTGTGTCCCCACTCCTCCTCATGTCTGAGGAAGGGCTGGTTTGACGCCCGAAACGTTACACGACTTTGGTGCAAGTATTAATAAAACTGGGAGCAAACGTGAGCTGTGCGGTACTCGCTTTTCTTTGTTCATTTACTTTCTTGGGTCCAGCACGCTCGTTCAGATACTTGGATGTGCGCGCCTGCTCTTTTTACATTGAAATTTAGACTGACATTGGGAACAAAAAACTGTATTCTCACCTGTCGACAAGCCCACGAGCAGAATGACCGCTTTGACAAATGTAGTTGCAGAATTTACTAATAAACGGAAATCAAACAGTTGTCTTTTGGTGATTTATTATAAGCAGTAGAAAATGATAATTTGTGAATAGCAAATGAATAAAATAATAAAATAAGTGAGACTGACAAGACAATAATGTGATCACATCAAAATCCAGAGCCAAGTCTGAGGTTTCTTCTCTTCACCCTCACTATATGGCAAAAAGCACACATAGACACACACAGTAAGATAAGCAACATTCCTAAAGAAACAATAAAGCACAAGAAGGACAGATTTACGGTTATGTTCTGTCTCTGAAGAGGTAACCCAGATTGGGACAGTTCACAGGTCAATTTTTGTATATATTTTCCCATGAGGGACCCCTGAAACTGGTACAAAGACATACCAAGATGGTTACAACAACACTTCAGTGCACAATGATAGTTTTCATAGAAATTATACAATTAAATCAATTTCCCAACTACAATTCCACCCTTTTGATAATTGTATAATCACAACAATATCAAAGTAACATAAAATTGTCATTATCACAGATGGAAATTTCATGATATCACTTAACAAAACCAAAAATAAAACAATAATCATCTTGTCATTGCTGAATATCTTCATGAAACACTTTAGAGAACAATATAAGTGTAAATACAAGTGTAAACATGAGAACGATCAAGAGCAAATGATCAAATAAGGTACTCTTTTCTTATGGGGTATAAACATCACACAGGTGGGCCATGGGAAAAGTAATATAATCGTTGTCATCGGCGGAAGGCATTTGTAAGTAGTCATTAGGCTGAAGTCTTGCATATCAAACAGAGATCCAACTAGTTTCCTAACCATAGGGATAATGCAACAACTTAGAAATGCTACACAGAGAATAGCAGTCAGAAAAATAACACCAATTCTAACAATCCATGCTTCCCATCCCCCGCCTGTGAGCCAGCCCCAAAAGTCAAATCCAGGCTGAAGCGTAACATCATCAGCCTTCATCTCAGCCAACAAGCCATTGAGATGATCAATGGTAGTGGACATATTACCAGACACATTAGGAATATATGTGCAACATTGTGATCCAATTACGTGACATAATCCCCTTGACTAGCTAAAACAATGTCTAATGCCATTTGGTGTTGATTCAACATATTGCGAGCTGCAACAACGAAAGGAGAGAGTGTCATGACAAAATCTGTAGTAATTTCAGTAAGATTCTCCAGACGAATATGAAGGGCATCAAATTTGTGTGCATTGTTCACGGTCCCATACCATGGGAGCAAACCACTTAAAAATTTAGAACCCGGAGATATTAACACTTTATTTGATGTAGCAGAGCGTTTGGCAACAGAAAGATAATTTGGACGATAGTGCGGATAGTAATGTGTAGTATGAACTAAACTAGACAGAATGCTAATGGCAGGGCGGAGATTAACAAGGGCACAAGTACCAGACCAATTTGGAGGTAACCCTTGGTACATGTTGCGGCGATCTGCCATCTCCTCCGCCCTCCCAGTCTGGTTGCCGCCCCCCTCACTTGAGGCCAGGTGGAACCAGTTGGCAATCAGGTGTACACACCTGGACTGTTCATAATGACGCTCCATTCACTCCACTGTCATGCACAGGGAGCAGCCCAACACCACGGCAGGAGCACGGGGAAGCTCCACAAACTTGACAAGACTCTCAACAAACACTGAGCGGGACCGGGTTCTCACATTTAGAGCTGAAGAGACTGCCGGTAAGCGCCAGCGTGTGCCCTTATGTTGAAAGTGAAGCTATGTGTTTCTGTTCTGTTGTGCTAATGCTGTGTTCGGCAGCACTTTGTAAATAGTGGTTTAAGCAGATTTTGTGGGTTATGTAAAATAGTCTAAGTAATTCATCATTGTTTAGTAAACTATCAATAATTTTGTAAAACTTATAAAAAGCATAAATAATTTGGTTTAAAATGTGCTGTGTAAGTCATATGCATTTACAAGGTGGATAAAAAGTTGAGCATTCATAATCGCTGGTATAAAAGTTAAAACCCTTTTTAAAGGCTTAAAACTTTGGAAAATCAAATTGTGAAATGTTCTAAAATCATTAATATTTATTTGTAATTCATATAAATTCTGTAAAAGCTATATGGGTGAAAGTGCTTTTGATTATGTAACCTGAATGCTACATAACAAATGTTTTTGCATTTAAATATTTGCCTGTAAATCTGTATAGTGCATTTACTTTGTGTATTCTGTGTTTCCACTAAGGTTTTTTACCTAACTGGCTAACTGACTACCTACCTAACCAACGGATGGTTAAAAGAAAATAAAAGGATAAAAAGACAACTTCCTGCCTCCAGAGTTTGAGTGAAATCCTGTTTTTAACTTCAGTAGTGAGCCCATCTCACGTCAGGTGTGGGACCCCGCCCAGCAAACCCTAGAACAGAGGTCACTAAACGGCGGACCTCGGTCCGGATCCGGACCCACGCGCCAGCCATTCCGGACCTTGGATCCGAACTTTGGACCCGACCTGAATCCCCTCAGACGAGCAGCTGCGTATGCGCTCTCTCTCCCTCTCTCGCTCTCCCTCCCTCTCCCTCTCTGACTGCACCAGAGCGGTAAACTACAGCCCAGACGAACAGAAAGAGAAAGTCCTACATCTTAGCTTCATGATACTTTTTAAATTTTTAGAAACGGTTTCGGAATGACTGAAATATGGCTTGCTAAAAACAAAAGCGGAGGACGCCCTAATTAAATATGCACGCGCGATCGTAATGCGTAAATAGCGCGGTTGTTTCCCGAGCAGGTCTGAACCAGGACTAAACCTGGACTAAGCCAGGACTAAACCTGGACTAAACAGGGCTCAGTGTGTTGAACTGAGCAAAGAAACACATCACTGTCATATATTATGTACACATTGTGTATAATAGGCTACAGTAGCCTATGCATTCTGCTATTTAGGAGCCAAAACTTATTTTTAGAGCAAAAAAACAATAACAAGATTAAATTGATTGCATTATTTTCAAATCACAGAAATAGTTTTAAAAAAGGCGTATAAATCCTGATATAACCGTGAATTAACCCCGTATGTTCCGGACCTTTGCTTGACCTTTTTTTTTCATTTCGGACCTTGGTGAAATTTAATTCGTGACCCCTGCCCTAGAATAACCTGACAGTACAAGGCTTGTCCACAAAGCCAAAGAGCAGAATGGGGTGACCCAAACCCACAGTCACCAGGCCAGGAGACTAAAGCGTCGGCAAATTTTGTAGAATTACTTAGGCTAGACCAAAGGACAAAAGGAGAATCGGGAATTAGACATTTTACCATGGACAGGAGGAGGAAAACCACACGTATTCAGTATAATATGCAAACAGCCAGAGGTGTTGCCTAGATGTCTAGAAGAAACACGTCTACGTTGTGAAACACAAAGAGGGTGTTTAAGGGATTTCACTAAGTCATGAATAAAAGTGGCCGCAGGCTTAATTAAATCGGTCATCTTTGCGGTTAAATTTTGGCCCGAAGCAATTCGCACTTTGTTTTTACTGTAAGTCGCACAGGGGACAGGTAAATTTTCTGGAGAAATGGACCAACCGTTAGGGCCTAATGTGAGGTTTGTCATGGAGAGTAAAGAACAGTACCACTCTGTCAAATTCAGTGGGACCGGAGCAATAGGTAAGGCTGAAGCCGTGGTCAGAGGGAAAAATGAACAGACATAACAAGACGTATTTTCAGATTCAGCGTGAATCCAGGACCGAATAGTTTTCCACCAAAAGTTTGTGGAGAGCTCATGAACTTGGTCTGAGTCTGTAATATGGGGAGCAGCAAGCTCACCAAGTTTAACTACAGGGACGTACCATTTAGGGATGACCTCGGATGAGGTGGGAGTAGCAGAAATAGCGGCTTTTGAACCAGGTGGGGGACGTACAACTACTTGAAATTGACCTAAGGGGTCTGTTCTGTAGGCTAATTCTGTAGGCTAATCTGTAGGTCGGGGTTAGTGGAAACCAAAACCCAACCCCAGTCTTCACACCATTGTCCGTTACCCAGCGTGACTTGCTTTGTGACACAAACATATTTATGAGCCCGATAGTAATTTCTCTGGTCTCCTGAACAATCAGCTATGGAACAGAGATCAATCATTACTGAACGGGTTTGCCCAGAGTTAAAGTAAATAGTGGGTATGTCGGGGTTTGACGCACGTTTACTGATGTGGTGAGAAGAAGATACTACCTGTCGTTGTGACAGGGTAGTATAAGGGCCAGAATACACATATGAGGAAGCAGAAGAGGGAAAGGGAGGATAAACTGCAAACCAACCGAACCAAAGGGTAACAAGTAAAAAACAAGTGTAACGATAAGTGTAATATTTCCTTTGACAAAATATTTCCAACCCCATTGCCTTTGCAGGGAAGGAACAGATTCAGGCATTATGTCAGGTAATTGAAACACTATGGTAGGTAAACTAAATATATATAACAAAGTTTCAATCCAATCAGCAATGCAATACTAATAAAAAAATCAAAAATCAATACATGTAAAACTAGAGTGATTATAAAACATATATATATATATTGGCTTTCACGAAGAATGTAGATCAGCATCACACTAGCCAGGGTGATTCTTGGTGCTGGGAAGACAGGCCAGGTCAGCAGGAGGTGGAATGATTTTGCAGTGACTGGCATGGATCCAGGGAACTCTTTCAGCAACTTTAATGGCCGTGTGGGTGACAAGAAGGACTTGGTACGGGCCACGCCAGGACTTCTCGTTCCAGCGCCGTTTCCGGAAGTTCTTCACCAGAATGTAGTCTCCGGGCTGAATTTTATGGAACTGATGCGTGGCAGGCTTCGGCGAGCACTCCTTCACCTGGGTCCGAATATCTGACAAGACAGAAGAGAGAGAAATACAATATGTAAGCAAAGGGTCAGGAAGTGTTGGGTCAACTAGGGACACAGGGTTAAGTGGGCCCAATCCCATGTTAGGAGGAAGTCCGAACACGATTTCATAGGGAGACAAGTTACAGCGAGCACGCACTCTCATCCAAACATGCATCAAGGCAATAGGCAGGCATTGTATCCAAGATTTATTCATTTCATTACAAATTTTAGCTAATTTTCGCTTCAAAGTGCCATTAGATCTCTCAATTTGACCTGAACTTTGTGGGTGCCAAGCTGTGTGAGTTCTGAGATCAAAGTTTAACCATTTACTGATTGTGGTTAACACCTCGTTAACAAAATGGGTACCGTCGTCGGAAGCTATTAACCTTGGAAGGCCCCATCTTGGAAAAATTTCAGTCAACAAGATTTTTTGCAACTGTTTGAGCAGTGCAGCGTTTAGTTGGGTAAGCTTCAAGCCATTGGCTGAACATACAAACGATCGTTAAGCAATATTTTTTCCCTTCAGCAGGGGTCAGCTCAATGAAATCCATTTGAATGTGTTCAAAGGGTCTGGAGACTGGTTTGTGAGCTCCTTTGTTGGTTTTGTCATAAGTGCCTTTAGGATTGTTTATGAGGCAAATATAGCATTTTTTGCAGAATTCTTCACAAAATTAGTTAAATCCTATGGTAAACCAAAGTTTCTGAACGTCTTTTCTAACTCCCTCCTTTGATACATGATCAACTCCATGTATCAATTTCGCATAAGCTGGAAATAACGCTTTTGGAAGGCACGGGTTTTTGTTAGGGCCGTACCAAACACCATTAATGAACTTGCAACCTTTTTTCCTCCACGCTGCTCGTTCATGCTCAGTGGACAGGCTGCTAAGATCAGAAATGGAGACCGGAGCATCAAGGGGAGGGGAGAGGGGAAGTGAGAGAAGGAGTAGAGGGAGGAGGAGCAGGGGAACAGGAAGGAGAAAGTACAGGAGGAAGGGTAGGAGGAGAAGTGACAGAATTAAGAAGCGTGTGTGGGAGTGAACGACGAGATGTCAATTTGGCTGCTAAGTCAGCTTTCCTATTACCTTTAGCAACCATAGTAGTACTAGATGTATGTGCGGGACATTTGCAAACGGCAATGGCACTTGGCAGTAGAACTGCATCTAATAAATTAGAAACTAGTTTCCTGTGCGAGACAGGTTTCCCGTCAGATTTTAAGAAGTTTCGGGATGCCCAAATGGCAGAAAAATTGTGAATGAGAGAGAAGGCATATTGACTATCTGTGTAAATTGTCACAGAGCGACCTTTAGCAATTTCACAAGCTCTTGTGAGAGCAATCAACTCTGCCCCTTGCGCTGACATATGTTTAGGAAGAGGTGCGGATTCAACCACAGTATTGTCATCGACAACAGCATAGCCGCAGTAGGAGACACCTGTAGTCTTATCTTTGGAAGCGGAGCCGTCTGTGTAAAAAAACAAAGTCACTGTTAGGAAGTGGTATGTCCTTGAGATCAGGACGAGAAGGCAACACAAGGAAATTTCAGACAACAACAATGAGGTTCTCCATCATCTGGAAGAGGCAATAAGGTGGCAGGATTCAACAAGTTACACCTGGAAACAGTTACATTAGGCAGATTTAACAATGTTGTGTGATATCTGAGCAGTCGTGTCGGTGTCAGGGTCGTAGTCTTTGAGTCAAAATCATTGCAACCGAATGAGGAGCCAGTAAAGTCAGTGGAGCATAATTAACATAAGGTCTTGATGCTATCACTGCCGCCTCACAGGCTGCTAGTGCCCTCAGACAAGGGGGGTTGACCTTGAGGGGGGTCAAGCCGGGAGGAGAAATAGCCAACTGGTTTATGGGGGTTTGCCTTGTTTTTGAGTCAAAACAGCGGTCATACAGCCATCACGTTCATCAATAAACTGATAGAAGGGTTTTTTCCGGATTAGGAAGGGAGAGAACTGGAGAAGTTTTTAAAAACATTTTAAGTTCCACAGAGGCCAGTAAAGCTTCAGAAGTTTACTATTCTTAATTAAACGTGTTTGTACTATAGAGTGTCAGGCAATTGAGTCAAAAATGGAGAAATGTCAGCGGGAATCAAGATAGTTTCTTTCATTTTGGTAGAAATTTTATCTTCAAGAACCACATAGCAAGAACGTGGAACGCAAAGCTTAATAGTGAAAGGCACGTAATTAAAATTAGTGCTATCAGAATGGAAAATATCGGAATGACTCGGATCTATTTTCCAATCTGAAACAGACATGCATTTTTTGACAAAATAACCGACTTCGCGCCATTGATGGTGTTTTTGTTTAGCGATGGCAACATGAGGGACTGAATCAGAACCGACAAAACATTTCTCCTGTTCCGGAGTAAGCGAGACACGAAACGCAAACAAAAAAAAATTATCAAAATACAGACCCTCAACTGCGAGGTCGTCTGTATTTTGCTGGTACCAGAGCTTTCCAAGATTTTGGTCAGAATCCACAGAGACATGTAATGTAACATCTGTTTGTGGCTCTCATGAATTCAAGAGAGGAAGTAACATATTGTTTAGCCTTGTGTTTTCAAGTCAGTGGCAGGAGGCAAATCCACTTTCCACCGAAACACATCTGTAAGCGCTTGTTGATGTCGACATCGTTTTTCATAAGGCAATAATTAAAGTTTTTCTGTTTCATTTTTATCCCATTTTGTTTTTTCATAGTTTTTTTTCTTTTTTCTTGACAATTTGTCCACTGAAACAGAATGCGTCACTTTACCACTTCATTTTGTGGACAACTGGCTAGTTCTGATTAAAGAATTTGTTGCGCCAGAACCAACCATAAAAGTCAGGGTTTTGCTACTTGACATTTTATTGTAGGAAGAGCATGGGTGACCGCAGGAGTAATAAGGGCATAATTCTAATTTATCAATAGTGTCCTCTAACAAAACAAGCATTGTGGCAGTAGCCCAGTGTTTTCCCGTTACGTGAGCGGTGCAAGTGGTGCGTCATAAACAGGGTATATATAGTACTTTTCGCGTTATTACTTATCTTATTGGTGTCCTTTGTTCCTCGTCCTCCCCAGATAGTCAGGACCAAGTGCCATGAGCGGTGGGATGATTTGGCTGGTAGTCTCCTTGGTGTATTTTGACAGTTCTTCGAAAGTCCAGGCAGTCTTAGGCCGCTGTGCTGTGCGCACTGAACCATAGACTGTTAAAAAGAATAGACAGCTCCTCCTCACTCCTCCCCATTTACCATAATGACCACTTTCGAGGGGAAATCATGGCGGATTTACAGACTCCTCCTCCCCAGCTCTGACGAAGCATGTTCCTAATAAGGGCAAAAGGGCGGGATCTCACTGTAAACTCGGCCCTTGCGTGACGTGTAGCTCGCGCAGCTCCAATGCCAACAGTCCGACCTCCGTTAAGTAGGAGATTAAAAAAAAAAATATTTCGAAAACCAGCCTGGTTTCAATTTTTTTGACTAACCCAGCGTTATCTCAGGAGGAATATGTAGCCATATTAAGTGTTGAAAAAATTGAAACCAGGCATTAAAGTTGTTTTTAACGTGTCTAAAGTCCAATGCTTTTCAATGGGGGCCTAGCGGCCAAATGGAGGTACTACAGCAATGGAAGAGCAATGGCGGCCTCCAGTGTTTGCGGTCACAAGCAGAGCAGCCAGCGCCCATTGCACTGAACACGCGCACAGTGAAAGCTGTGGCTGTTTCCTCGTCATCCAGTTTCAGAGACACGAGTCCAGACATGTCCATACACACGGGGAATTGTCAGTTAAAGTTGGTTCAATACGCTGAATATATTGAACGTATTCGCCCGCGTCCCAAGCGGGTAGAGAGTTCATTCTGACAGGATCTTCAACTGTGGCTTGTATTTTGGCATAATCTTCCAGAGTGCATACAATACGCATTATACCTGGTATTTCAGCTCCTGTGGGGCGATGGATTTGACAAAACAGTCTGAATTTGGGAACTGTGTCCATTTCTGTGGGTCGGGAGATCTGTAGAACATAACCGAGGCAGGATGCGCGGTGAGTCGCGCCGCTCTTTGAGCTGCATTTTCGCCGTCTGGAGCGGGTTTAGTGAGGGTGGCAGCAAGTCTGGGCGTACCAAAAGTTTTTCCGCAGCGCGTATGTCTTGGGGAAATTATGTCCATGAACTGAGCAGCAACAGTACCGCCCGCGGACTCCTCATACGACGGTGGTCTATGGTCTTCAGGCGCATCGAGTGCAAGCTAGGCAGGCAGAGCTTGGGCTGCAGCTCGGTCGAGCTGATGAACTCGCCGTGCAGCAGGCTGGACAGGCTGGCGTCTGGCAGCTCCTTCTCGTTGTTGTAGATAGTTGGTTGCCGCCAAAGCCAAAACTGGGTAGAGACCATCATCATCCTCGCTCATAGACACTTGGTTGACTCCCTGGGTAAGACTCGGAAGACAACAATAAGACAATGTATTAGTTATGGCGTTACTTTTTTCTAAAACCTTGTCCTGGAATGGTCCTTTGACCGTATCAAGTTTCTTTAAGTTTGCTTTTCTTCATTCTCAGCCTCTTCCTACATTTTAAGCATTTGTAATGGCTTCTAATAGCCTCTAAATCCTTTTAATTTAGCAGATTTCTTATGGTCATCTATAGTTCTGTTTCGTAAAGCAATCAAGCTGTTATCAGACAGTCTACCATTAAAACCATGTTGTTTCCACTGAAGCATCTCACAGCTACCAGGATAACAATCTGTCATATATATATATATATATATATATACACATACAGTGAGGAAAATAAGTATTTGAACACCCTGCTATTTTGCAAGTTCTCCCACTTAGAAATCATGGAGGGGTCTGAAATTGTCATCGTAGGTGCATGTCCACTGTGAAAGACATAATCTAAAAAAAAAAAATCCAGAAATCACAATGTATGATTTTTTAACTATTTATTTGTATGATACAGCTGCAAATAAGTATTTGAACACCTGAGAAAATCAATGTTAATATTTGGTACAGTAGCCTTTATTTGCAATTACAGAGGTCAAACGTTTCCTGTAGTTTTTCACCAGGTTTGCACACACTGCAGGAGGGATTTTGGCCCACTCCTCCACACAGATCTTCTCTAGATCAGTCAGGTTTCTGGGCTGTCGCTGAGAAACACGGAGTTTGAGCTCCCTCCAAAGATTCTCTATTGGGTTTAGGTCTGGAGACTGGCTAGGCCACGCCAGAACCTTGATATGCTTCTTACAGAGCCACTTCTTGGTTATCCTGGCTGTGTGCTTCGGGTCATTGTCATGTTGGAAGACCCAGCCTCGACCCATCTTCAATGCTCTAACTGAGGGAAGGAGGTTGTTCCCCAAAATCTCGCAATACATGGCCCCGGTCATCCTCTCCTTAATACAGTGCAGTCGCCCTGTCCCATGTGCAGAAAAACACCCCCAAAGCATGATGCTACCACCCCCATGCTTCACAGTAGGGATGGTGTTCTTGGGATGGTACTCATCATTCTTCTTCCTCCAAACACGTTTAGTGGAATTATGACCAAAACGTTCCATTTTGGTCTCATCTGACCACATGACTTTCTCCCATGACTCCTCTGGATCATCCAAATGGTCATTGGCAAACTTAAGACGGGCCTTGACATGTGCTGGTTTAAGCAGGGGAACCTTCCGTGCCATGCATGATTTCAAACCATGACGTCTTAGTGTATTACCAACAGTAACCTTGGAAACGGTGGTCCCAGCTCTTTTCAGGTCATTGACCAGCTCCCCCCGTGTAGTTCTGGGCTGATTTCTCACCTTTCTTAGGATCATTGAGACCCCACGAGGTGAGATCTTGCATGGAGCCCCAGTCCGAGGGAGATTGACAGTCATGTTTAGCTTCTTCATTTTCTAATGATTGCTCCAACAGTGGACCTTTTTTCACCAAGCTGCTTGGCAATTTCCCCGTAGCCCTTTCCAACCTTGTGGAGGTGTACAATTTTGTCTCTAGTGTATTTGGACAGCTCTTTGGTCTTGGCCATGTTAGTAGTTGGATTCTTACTGATTGTATGGGGTGGACAGGTGTCTTTATGCAGCTAAAGACCTCAAACAGGTGCATCTAAATGTAGGATAATAAATGGAGTGGAGGTGGACATTTTAAAGGCAGACTAACAGGTCTTTGAGGGTCAGAATTCTAGCTGATAGACAGGTGTTCAAATACTTATTTGCAGCTGTATCATACAAATAAATAGTTAAAAAATCATACATTGCGATTTCTGGATTTTTTTTTTTAGATTATATCTCTCACAGTGGACATGCACCTACGATGACAATTTCAGACCCCTCCATGATTTCTAAGTGGCAGAACTTGCAAAATAGCAGGGTGTTCAAATACTTATTTTCCTCACTGTATATATATAGCATTTGCTTCACAAAAATCACTGCTCAATTTGTTCGCACTGTGCCCTGCGCCCATTTAACAAAATGAGTGTGAATACACACGCTCAAAACAGAAGGAATGCGTCTCTCTGCGCACTCGCCAAACAGAATGAGGTCGTCACCTCCAGAAGCTGAAATACTCGTCAGTATTCAGTATTAGACTTCCCAGTCTAATAATCACAAGCACAAAAAATGGGTCACAGGCTCAGAAGCAACAGAAAATCACCAATAACTCTGTTTGATAATAACAATTATTCGACAATTATAATTCTGTGTTTACCGTCACCAGGAGGGTTTTTGAGTCCGTTGAAACGAGAGATGACGTCTGGAAGTCAGCATAAAACGACCCTCCCGTCCAGAAAGCTCACTTTTGCCGGGAAAGAGGAGGCTTCCTTTGGAGCCTGGTGGCCAAACCGTCGCCTATCGCCTGACTTCCAGTCGCATTCTTCGATTCCACTTCTGACACCAAAATTGTAGTTGCAGAATTTACTAATAAATGGAAATCAAACAGTTGTCTTTTGGTGATTTATTATAAGCAGTAGAAAATGATAATTTGTGAATAGCAAATGAATAAAATAATAAAATAAGTGAGACTGACAAGACAATAATGTGATCACATCAAAATCCAGAGCCAAGTCTGAGGTTTCTTCTCTTCACCCTCACTATATGGCAAAAGCACACATAGACACACACAGTAAGATAAGCAACATTCCTAAAACAATAAAGCACAAGAAAGACAGATTTACGGTTATGTTCTGTCTCTGAAGAGGTAACCCAGATTGGGACAGTTCACAGGTCAATTTTTGTATATATTTTCCCATGAGGGACCCTCCTGAACCTGGTACAAAGACATACCAAGATTATTACAACAACACTTCAGTGCACAATGATAGTTTTCATAGAAATTATACAATTAAATCAATTTCCCAACTACACAAACATCTTCAGCAGGTGGTGTGGCTTCAGGCTTGAGTAGACGAAGAAATGCTCTACAAGTGCATCCTCTTCTTAAAGTACTCGTACCTATCTGCCCACGTCCCCGTCAGACGTTGCTTTGTGCTTTGAAATTTACATCCTTTGAGATATTGCAAAATACTGTATAATGCATAAGTAACATCTGCAGCACAACGTTTAATATTAAATGAATGTCTGAGGGTCAAAGATTTTTTATATGAAAATTAAAAAGTTATAAATGTGGTCATATTCGCTGTACGAAAGGCAACAGATAACTTTCGATTCACTTAAAGGCTCGGTTTCTGCTCCTTTTTGCAAACAATGAAAGAGGAAGTCATTAAATCAAAATGTTATTTTTTGTCCAAACTGATTCCTAACTTTGCAAACACATTTGTAGCAGCCCAAGAGACGGGTTTATAGGCACATTTCACCACCTGCAGGGTCACTTTCATAGATATGCTAGAGTGATACTGGTACAAATGCTTTATAATCAGATGCACAGTGTTTTACCCACAAATGTCTGAGTTTACAATATACAGAGGAGGACAAAACTAATTCCACTGCCAGAAAAAATAAAATCAGACACCAAAGGCACAGTGCACTAACAAATGGCCGGCAGGCAGACCTGACTTGACTCCATCTCCTGAGCTAGAACCATATAAAACTACTGTGACCCCACTTCTCCTTCACCTCTATGTAGAACCGGTCCCTGATCAGGACTTCAACGCTCATCTTATTCTGTTCTGTCTTTTGTATGAATATATTTAGTTGTTTACGTTTTTTAATAGCCGTTAGCTTGAGATAAAAAAGTTTAAAAAAAATAAATAAACGTGTATGCAGTGACTGCCCATCGGTAACTCACTGTCCGCCATGTTTTCTTGAACTTTTCATCCCAAATAGGGAAGTAAAAAAAAAAGGAACTGCCTCATGACTCGTTAAATCGCATTTTGGGAAAGCGTATAGTCACTGCTCGTGTCCAATGGCGTAAGATGGTTACTGGGTGACCGTTAGCAATCATATCTTCCTCTTGAGACATCCTGAGTATAGATTTTTGCAAGTTCAGTAGAAAAATGGGGCGAAATCAGTCAAAATGTGCGGTTGAATTCCCTGAAACGCCTGTGACATGTGCTATGAGACTAAAGTACGGGCCTTGAGAGCTTACAGTGTCTCCCAGTATGGACCTCACACTTTGGTTTCCCTAAAGGAGGGTCATTCAGTCTAAAATGAGTAAGTAAATTAAAGGAAAATGTGGATGCTGCAGAGACAAAACTCCTTGGTAATAAAAAAAGAGCCATGACATACTGTACGAACATAAAACAAGAGTGCCTTAACTGTGCATGTCAAGAAAAGCGTACTGTGCACTGTAAACACCGTGTTTATTATTATTTCTTTTAAAAGCTCTTTGTTGAAAAGGAGATAAAGAAAACTTTGAAACAAACAGTAGTACTTATCTGCACTCTGCCTTTTACTGTGATTGATTAATTTTGATGTTGATATTTTATTGATTTTATCTGCTTAAGGACAATTTGCAGGTTTCTTTTCAACTTTGAAGACTGTTGGCGCCTTTACCAGTCTACTGTAAAGGAGGCAAGACGGAAGTACTTTTCCAACATTATTGTATCAAACCGCGTGTATTATTCAAGTCAATTGAAAGTATTGTTCATGCTCCTCAACCTCCCTGTTTTGAGGGCTCATCTGAGATTTGTAATAACTTTTTGAACTTTTTTTGTACAAGGTGACTGTGGCTAGGGCCCAGATAACTCCGCCCACTCTTGACCCCTCAACTTCTCCCACTTGCTCTGCTGTCTTCCACCAGTTTGATCCTGTCTCCATCTCCCAGCTACAGGATGTAGTGGGTCACCTAAAGCCTTCAGGCTGACCTATGATGCTATCCCCTGCATTTTTTGAAAGAGATTTTACCAACTATAGAGTCTTCTGTTTTGGGCATCATTAATGGCTGCCTGTCCTCAAGAGTAGTCCCCAAATCTTTAAGCATGCTGCTGCACTTCTCAAAAAACCTGGACTGGACCCATATGTTCTAGGAAACTTCAGGCCAATCTCTAAGTTGCCCTTTTTATCTAAAGTTCTTGAAAAAAATGTTTTTTAGTCAGTTACTTGCACACTTGAATGCGCACAAATTGTTTGAGATTTCCAGTCTGGCTTTAAGACAATGCACAGCACAGAATCAGCACTTTCAAGGTGTTTTAATGACATCTTTTATCTTGTGATTCTGGTGACTGTGTGGTCCTTGTACTTCTTGACGTCACAGCTGCATTTGTCACAGTGGACATTTTAATTGCACGCCTTGAACATTGGGTTGGCATAAAGGGTGTTGCTCTGGACTGGTTTAGATCCTATCTAAAATAAAAATGTTGTGTCAGTTTGGGGCATTGTGAATCCATGCACCTCTGTCCTACGGGGTTCCACAAGGATCCATATTGGGCCCGATTTTGTTTTCATTGTATTTGTTGCCTCTGTCTTCCATACTTAAGAGACATGGCATCTCCTTCCACTGTTATGCGGACGATTGCCAGATTTGTGTTCCCTTGAGAAAGGAGGACGGACTTTCTCAAGGGAACACAATCTAGAGGTGGCTTGGAAGCCCTGAATTCTCAGATATATTTTCTTGCAAGTCAATTACAGTATATGGTCAAATGGACAAAACCAAAAACACACAACTCAGCATGGATTCAAATTGAACAATCTGTCTGTAATAATATCTCACTGTCTGATTTACCATTCATTAACACTTCAATCAAGAAACATAAATGCTTCCATAATACAGTTATTTCTACAACTTTGACAGCATGGTGGAAAACTTTAAAACCTACAAAATCATTACCACTGCCTTGTAAATATACCCCCATATGGCACAACCCAGACTTTATTCTTGACAAAACCTCACTTTACTTCAAAACATGGGAAACAAAGGGAATCACATATCTATACCACATTTTGATGGCAATAGAATTAGAACATTTAGAGAATTGAAGAAACATATACGGACTCACTAATCAACACACTTTTCAATATTTGCAATTAAAATCTATAATGTCAAATAAAGTAAAAAATACCTTAGATCCACCAAAAATATACAAAGTCATAACCCAAATTAAAGATATGAGAAGCTCACTTCAAAATTATACAAATCTATAAGCGACTCGGATCAATCAATCTACGCACCAATAAAAAATGGAACGAAGATATTAAAATTCCCGATATATACTGGAATGACATTTTAGCAAATATATTCAACTTGACCTCAAACACAAATCTCCAATTGATTCAATACAAAACAATTCATAGAATATACATTACTCAACACCGTAAACATAAAATGGGACTATGTGATTCAAATACTTGCTCACAATGCACAATGGAACCGCAGATACATACTTGCATGCACTATGGAATTGCACTCCAGTTCAGTCTTTTTGGAAATCTGTCATTCAGGAACTCACAAACATTATGGGCTGTAGAATCCCTATCTCCCCATCTCTTTGCCTCCTGTTACGACTGACTCAGGTCACAACAAAGGATGGGAGACGAAGACGGGTAAAAGTGCGCCAACCAAGGGTTTATTTACAGAAAGAAAGATTAAACATAAGAGAACAGAATATCAGTCTAACATAGGAAAAATCAACTTAAATGTGTGGTAGAAGTCGACGAAGCCAGCGGCCGTGACCAGCTGCCAAGCGTGATGGTAGACGCCTGGCCAGAGGAGTGACCCCAGCACCTGCACGCAGCCACTCTTTAATTGGCGGCGTGCAGACCAGAGGTGATCAGGCAAACAAGCAGCACCTGGGCAGAGGAGGCAGAGGGAGGAGCAACTGCGAGGGCAGACAGGTCCCCCCCAAAACACGACCCTGGGTCGTAACCCCCCCCCCCCCGCTACAAAAAAGGGACCCGTACAGGGCCCCAAAACCCAACGTGGCAGTAACCGATGAAACTAGCCAATAAGCAGAATGCTTACACAGGATCAAGGCGTAACAGTCCCAAGAAGAGTTACTAAGAATATATAACAAGCAGCCGATCTAAGGTACCTCCACAGAGATGGACAACGTGCTCTCACCACATTGTCAAGGCGGTTTGAGCAGAATCTCTGGAGGAAGGCTGGAGGGACTCCCGGCCAATCGGAGCAGCCCGGAAGGACAGCCACGCGCAGTGAAGACGAATGGCCCGACCACATCCACGGTTGACGAAGTCATGATGTGCAGAGCAGGACAGCACGAAACGTCTGAGCATACAAAGGCAAAGCGCACCCAGGAAGAGCTCAGGATAAAACATTGTGCGAGACAGGACTGGACACCAGTACCTGACACCAGCGGGCAAGCCCGGCGATGCGCAGAGTAGCCGTGCAGCGGGGCTGTACCAAGCGCAGCACCCCACGCCTCAGTCCACAGGATCAAACGTCCAACTGCCGCGATGTAGAACCAGATCAGTACAGTTAACCAGGACAGGATTTTCAAAGAGCAGGCCTGTAGCAGAAGAAACCAGACAAACACAGACTGCATGCAGCACATTTGAATGTCCCTAGGACAGCAACTCTGCCAAATAGGCTTGGTCTCCCCAACATAAACCTGCTGTACCAAATCAACTGTACCTATGAATTCAGAGAGGTTCTCGACAGAATGGCCCCCACAGTTAGCTTCGAACTCTCCCCCCAAATGGTCCAGAAACTTCCCAACCCCAAAAAGGTCCGAGCTTAAATCTGACGGAACCACATGTGTACCTCAACGGAGCCAAATGACAGGCCACCACCCACAGGTGTAGCCGAACTGTCGCGGAGGCCCAGTGGTACTAACCCCAAAGTGTGGTCTGGCTCACCAACCTCAGGAGTACAAACCACATCCACGACTGGTACCGAAGTTCCAACCTCCCGCTCCGCCACCAGGTCACGCTGGGGACAAGACCCTGGACGGACAGGCACTGCAAAACCACAGTTAGAGACCACAACCTCATCCCCACCGCTAGCTGTCAGTGGTTCTGAAGGAGTCGGAGGTAAGACGCTAGATGTAATAGGAAAGTGCAGTTCACCCTGAAAAGGCCTACAACAAACAGGATCCCCAGCCACCTTGGCTGGACGAGGAGACCAGACCCGACAACCTGCAATGTCATTACCCAAGATCATAGCAACCCCGCCAACTGGCAACACTGGACGGACCCCAACAGTCACTTCACCCTGGAAGAGGTCACAGCGCAGCATCATTCTATGTTGTGGTACCTTCAACACTCTCATACCCAACCCCACAACAGGCGTACAAGAGCCCCGAGAGGTATTTTCAGAAAACGGAAGTGCAGAAGCCAACACAAAAGAGTCCCGTGTACCCGTGTCACGCAAGATTTTAACACGCACGCGTTCATCCTCCCCACGAGAGAGATAACACCCTCAGTAATGAATGGCAGGTAGGACCCCATCTCAGCTTCACGCCCTACACTCCCCTCAGACACTCCAGAAACCACCACAGGCGCAGCACACAATGAAGGACCAGCCGTAACAGAACCACGTCTTCCACGAGAATTAAGAACCTCAGAGTCCCTTTTCCAATGTCCTTACTTGTGACAATAGTTACAAATATCGTCCCAATCCCGGAGAAACCGGCGCTCCCCAACCCCCATTCAGGTGAACGCGGTCTTAGGACCAAATTCTCCGAGGACCGACATCACAAGTACCACCCATCGCGTTAATCAGATGGTAATCGTCAGCAAGCGCAGCAGCCTCAGCCACGGTTTTAGCTCCCCGCTCACTAACGTACACGGCCACACGCTCGGACACAGAGTCCTTAAACTGCTCAATCAGCATCAGTTCGCGCAAGTCCTCCTTTGTTTCAACACCCGCTGACGAACACCAACTGTCCAAGTGCCCCACCAACTCACGCATAAACTCCAAGTGTGACTTCTCTCCACGTTGTCCCCCACGAAAACGCTGCCTATAAGCCTCGGGAACCAGTTCATAAGCCTTGAGAACCGACGCTTTTACCACTGAGTACCTGGCACAGTCAACACTATTCAACGCTGAATAAGCCTGTTGCTACTTACCAGTCAACACACACTGCAACATCAGCACCTGAGTCGCATCGGACCAACCCCGAGTCTCTGCCAGACGCTCAAACAACAAGAAAAACGTCCCAGGATCCTCCTCACTAAACCTGGGAACTAATCTCAAATCACTCAGCTCATCCACTCTAGGCCGACGCGACCCTGCGAGCGCGCAAACAATCATCATCCACTTTCCTTCCCGAATCAGCTCCAACCTTCGACTCTCAATCTCAAATCTCATCTTGTCCTTCTACTTCAATGGTGTGCTTGCCCTTAGGCTGCGCTATTGCATATCTCTCGGAAGCGCCAGCTGACCGCTCCAATCATCCTTGGGGTCCATTACCCCTGTGCCCTATAAAAGGGGGACTCTCCCTTCAATCTCCTTTTTCTCTCAGCTTTACTCTGAGATCTGGATCTGAACAGAAGATATACAGAAGAAAGAAGAATGACTCACCGCACTCCAGCGCTGAGACCCCGTCGCCCTCCGGCGTCAAGCAACGGGTGGCGGCTTCTGCGCGGCGCCGCACCTCGCTCAGGATCAGCACGTTAGCTGCTTCCTGTGCCTGGGCCGGCGCCACTCCGCGAAGACTGTGCCGCCTGCCTCGCGCTCCCCCGGGAGGAGCGCGAGCGGCGTCGCGCCTTTCTGGATCCTGCCTCCCCGGAGCCATCCGATCAGGACTCGGATGCTTCGAGTGACTCCCTGGCTCCAGCCCCCCCCGTGCGGGAGCGGAGCCCGCCTCCTGCGTCCCCGATGCAGGAGAGGAGCCCGCCGCCTTCGCCCGTTCCTAGAAGGGATTGGGCTGCTGGCGATGAAAACGATGAGCAACGCATGTTCGATGAAGATGCTCTCTCCATCTTCAGTGAGGAGGTGCAGCCCCGTGAGCGCTATCCCATGGATCGTCTCCCCAGCCTCATCGCTTCTGCTGCGGCCCGAATGGAGCTGAAGATGCCTCCTCAACCTCCAGCCCAGCGTCGGACCTGTTTCGCGACCTGTTTGGAAACTCCCGCGACAGGCAGCGCCCGGTGTGGTAGCCCCTCACGTGGATTCGCTCCTCCACTACGCTAAGTGTGACTGGGAACATCCCTACTCCGCTCGTACACCGGCCCTCGCGTACGGTGTGTACGCTACGGTGGAGGGCTGGACATCGAGGACGGATAAGAATGTCCTTGCTCCCGACCTCTTCTCTCTGGCCCGGCGGTAGAGTGGACCTTCCCTCAGAGCGGGATAGGTTCACCGCCTCCATCCTTAACCGCTGTTATGCTAACGCTGCACAGGTCGTGGCGTTAGCAAACAATATGGCCTTGCTCACCGCCTCTCTGGACAAACTGGTCCGCGGCCGTGACCAGCTTTCTCATGATGAGATTGTGGAAGCTGAAACCACCATGGCGACCTTCGCTCGCATGTCGCAAGCCCTTGCCCTCGACGGTGGTCGGACCATGTGCGCTGCGCAGGTCGGCTGCCGCCATCTTTGGCTGGGGTTGTCCACGCTAAAGGAGGCTGACAAACGCAGTCTGCTGAGCCTGCCACTCGACCAGTCCTCCCTCTTTGGACCTGGCATCAGGCTATGGTGGATCGCCTGGAGACCGCCACCAAAGCTTCAGCGCAGGCGGCGCTTGGATCGAGGTAGACGAGGCAGATCTCCTCCTCGCCGTGGCCCCGCGTCCTCTTCACGTGCAGCTCCTCGACGCCCCCAGGTCCGGATCGTCAGCGCAGCGATGATCCCAGCCCGAGACGTGACCGCCGTCCCGCTCCGGGCTCCAGGGAAGGAGCAGGAAGAGGGCGGGTTAAAAATGTGAATAAAGGCTGCTCGGCCCGTTACTCCACTAAAGAGCCTGCTTCGTATTCCTTTCATGCTGAAAGCATTACGAGTTTGCCTGTTGCCACTCGGAGTGGGAAAGTGGTTAAAGTCAGCGAGGCTCAGGAGGCTCCGCTGAACTCTCGTTGCCGCTCCACTCTGCTGCCTGCCAAGGCCGTGTGCGAAACACGCTCTGACTCTTGCACTCGAGCGGGTGCACGAGCCATTCCCCGTGACACTTCTGCTGTGTCTACAGCGAGCGCACTGTCTTACATGAGTCAATGTAAGCTTAATGCTGCTATGACGGCGAGGTCCAGGCCTAATGTGCTGTTCCTCGACGGTGATTGGTCGACTGTCTCTAAGACAGCGGACGTGGGGAAGAAAGGTGGCTCGAGTAGGAGCAGGCCTGTGATTGGCTCTGCTGCCGCTGTTCAGTGCCCTTGTCCGCGCTCCAACTCTCTGCCACTGAGGTGTGGGAGAGAAAAACGGCGTTATGACATTTTGTCAAGCACTTCATTGCCCCATGCTGTTGCAGCTCGTCAGTCTGTTTTCTAAAAGCCTCGGGGCAACGGTGTAAGTCAGTAGGTAGAACCTCTTCCCTTACACTCCCCCCACGCTCTCAATCGCCCCCGCTGGGAATCCCCGCCAAGCGGCGTAGATCTGAGCGCACTCCTCTCTCGACCGATGAGTCTGCTCTCTCCCGGGAGCGTCAGCCCTTTAGAGCAGGGCCCCCCACGCCGCGGCGCACTGCCGAGAGCGAGCCGGTGGGCGGGCCCGTTTCCCCGCTCTTATTCCAGTGTTGTGGTACAACCCCTGACAGAGTTTTACCAAATCTGGAAAAACGCAGGGCTTCTCGAGCTCCCTGGTTGGACAGGATGCTCAGAAGGGATACGCTCTACAATTCTCCGGAGACCTCCAGGCTTTCACGGTATCCTCAAGACGAGGTTTACGCAACTCAGCCGAGAGCGCCGCGCTCACAAGAGAAGTGGTTTCTCTGCTACAGCGCGGTGCCATAGCAGAGGTGGACCCAATCAGAGTGAGGACGGGGTTTTACTCCCCGTATTTCCTCGTTCCCAAAAAGAGCGGCGGTGTGCGGCCCATTCTGGACCTGCGGTAACTCAATCACTGCATTGTGAAGAGGCCTTTCCGCATGCTCACGGTGCAGCAGCTGCTGCAATGCGTCAGACCCGGAGATTGGATGACTTCAGTGGATCTCATGGACGCATACTTCCACATCCCCATTGCCCCAGCGCACAGGAAGTTTCTCCGGTTCGCAGTCGGGGACAAATGCTACGAGTATTGCCGCCTCCCATTTGGCTACTCCCTGGCCCCACGCACCTTCTCCAAGTGTGTGGAGGCAGCGCTGGAAGCGCTTCGCCGTCGAGGTCTCAGAATCCTGACTTATATCGACGATTGGCTATTCTGGCCTCCTCCCCACAGGAGGCCGAAGCCCATACGGCCGCGGTGTTGAGGCACATTTCTCGGCTGGGGCTGGTCGTCAATCAGGAGAAAAGTCGACTGTCTCCGACCCAAGATTTGGGTTATCTGGGTCTGCGCTTGGACTCCAGGGACATGAGGGCCTCCCTCTCCCTGGAAAGGCAGTCAGTGATTCTGGATCTGGGACAGCGGGTGTTGGATGGCCTGCGGATTGCGGCAAATCCGCTCCCTGCTCGGCATGATGGCGTCAGCCCACCCAGTGGTTCGACTGGGGCTGCTGCACATGAGAGGTCTCCAATGCTGGTTTTCACGCCTCGAGTCCCGCAGAGGGACAGACGTGATGTTGGCGCGGTTGTCCCCCGCCGCAAGGTCCAACGTAGAATTCTGGTTGGACCTGGGGCGCCTCCGTCAGGGGGTCCAAATGGGCTACGTGCTCCATTACACAGAGGTGTTCACGGACGCCTCCCTGACCGGCTGGGGCGGAGTAATGGGCCATCTCACAGCGAGCGGTGTTTGGCCCCCGTCTCCGAGACACATCAACCTCCTAGAGATGGAAGCGGTGAAGAGAGTCCTCCTACACTTTGCCACTCATCTGTGGGTCACCACGTCTTGGTTCGGTCGGACAACACCACAGTGGTGGCCTACCTGAACAGGCAGGGGGGGACCAGGTCACCCGCCCTGCACAGGCTGGCAGCGGAGGTGCTCAACTGGGCAAGCACTCACCTGGCCTCTCTGAAAGCCCGCCACATTCCCGGAGCCCGCAACGTCGGCGCGGACAGGATGTCCAGAGGGGGCGCCCTACGGGACGAATGGGGCCTGGCGCCCAAGGTCGCGGCGGAGGTGTGGCTCCGGTTCGGCAGACCGGTGGCCGACCTTTTCGCCAATGCAGAGAACGCACAGTGCCCACTTTGGTTCTCGCTCAGGTCAACAGACAGGCCTCCTCTCGGCGTGGATGCCATGGCTCATCGACCATG
The DNA here is from genome assembly GCA_007210695.1 of Neogobius melanostomus. Lineage (NCBI taxonomy): Eukaryota > Metazoa > Chordata > Actinopteri > Gobiiformes > Gobiidae > Neogobius > Neogobius melanostomus. The sequence goes on along the minus strand of VHKM01001237.1, from coordinate 24,510 downwards.
GCCGTCCGGCCTGCTCATAGCCCCAGACAGTCCGAGTGCCAGGTGGTACCCCGACATGGTGTCTATGGCACAAGGGGATCCGTGGCCCCTCCCGGACAGACCGGACGCCCTGACTCAGGCAGGGGGAGCCCTCCTGTCGCGCCCGATACTGGGACGCAGGCTGATGGTCTGGAGGCTGAAAGGGGGAAGTTGCTGAACCTTGGCCTCCCCCCTTCAGTTGTTGCCACAATTCAGGGTGCTCGGGTCTCATCTACAACCAGAGCGTACAGGGTCCGTTGGCGCCTTTTCTTTGACTGGTGTTCAGAGAGGAACCTAGACCCTATATCCTGTTCTATACAGGACATACTCAATTTTCTCCAGGGATTACTGGAGAAAGGGAGGACCGCTGCGACCCTAGGGGTTTTTGCGGCGGCCATCGTTACCGGGCACGTGGGGTTCGAAGTCCACACTGCTCGCAGTCATCCTTTGGTGAAGCGCTTCCTCCAGGGCATTCGTAGGCTTAGACCGCCCGTGCTCCGCCCGGTCCCGAACTGGGACCTTCAGATTGTACTGGAGGGCCTTTCGGGGCCCCCATTTGAACCCATTCGCCAGGCAGGGATGGATTGTCTGTCCTACAAGACTGCGATCCTTTTAGCCCTTACGTAGGCTAAGAGGATGGGTAATCTCTGTGCACTCTCTGTGCACCCCTCCTGCATGTCCCTGCCTGACGGTGATGGGCTGATGGAACTCTGACCCAACCCGGCTTTTCAGCCGAAGGTCATTACATCCGCCTTCAGGTCGAGGGTGATCAGAATTAGACCCTTCTTCCCCCCTCCGCATGCGTCGGTGGGGATGAACGACGACACCGCCTTTGCCCGATCAGGGCGGTACGTCACTATCTTGAACGGACTGCCAACTTCAGACGCTCCGATCAGTTGTTCGTGGGCTTTGGGGTAAGGAACAAGGGTGCCCCATTGTCCTCTCAACGTTTGGCCCACTGGATATGCCTTGCCATTCGCAATGCATATGAGGCACAAGGACTCCCTCCGCCAGCAGTGGTCAGGGCTCACTCCACACGTGGAGTGGCGGCTTCTACAGCACTACTCCGTGGCGCTTCGATTGAGGAGGTCTGCATGGCAGCCTCTTGGTCGTCCTCTTCAACGTTTGTGCAGTCTTATCTGCAGGACGTTGCTGCGGGTTCAGTTGCCCACGTAGTTTTGGGTGGTGGACGGTAGTGAATCCCCCCCCCCGAGCCCAGGGTGGGTCCGGGAAGGATTGGTCCTGGTTTGGTTTGGTTCGGTGCTTCAGGCGCTCTTGGGAGAGGCGGCCTGGCCGAACTGGATGTACACTCTTATTCTTCGGGTGACCGGCGCTCTTGGGAGAGGCGGCTTTGGACACCCTCGTTATCAGGGGTGGAGTCTGCACTAGCGCTCTTGGGAGAGGCAGCTAGTGCAGACGTCCCCCATTTGCTTTTTTCTGGGTGAGAACCGCTGGCGTTGTTAACGGCTATTGGTTGCCCCTCACCCTGCCCGTGGGCCCCTGCTACCTAGGGAGCGTTTAGCCGCTCCCTGGGACGCATGGCGTTGCCCCGGGCCCGCTCCAATCATGCTAGTCCATGCCTGCTGGGAGTACATTGGTCGGCCACGGCTGCGCGTTGCTTTATGCAATAGCGCAGCCTAAGGGCAAGCACACCATTGAAGTAGAAATCTAAGTTACCTATGTAAGTATAGTTCTACGAAAGGTGTGCGCCGCCCTTAGCTATCGGCCCAGCAGGCACGACCTCTCTTCGATGGCTGAGTTCAAAGGAGACTATTGAAGGGAGAGTCCCCCTTTTATAGGGCACAAGGGTAATGGACCCCAAGGATGATTGGAGAGGTCAGTTCTTTGATCCTCTCAGGGCGGGAAGCTGGCGCTTCCGAGAGATATGCAATAGCGCAGCCTGAGGGCGGCGCACACCTTTCGTAGAACTATAGTTACATAGGTAACTTAGATTTCTTCAGCTCAAACGCTAGCCTCTCCGTCTCCTTCTCTTTTTCAGCCCCTACACGCAACAACAAGAGCTCCTTTTGCTGCTCAAACGTCAGGCCAACCGCTAACGGCAAAGCCCACTCAGCCCCAACCTGCACCTCCGGCACCAGCACTCCTTTTCCCCTCAAACCCGCTATTAAATTCCCCTTAACATGCTCCACATTTTTCCTCAAATCCCCCACAACCACGTCATAGTGCTCCCCAATAGAAACCAGCTGTTTCTTATCACAGCCCTCCAACACACTTAAACACGGAGCCTCCAAAAAACCCTTTACCAACTCATCCATGGCAAAAAAAAAAATCCGGAGACCACGAGAGCAAAAGCGAACTCTTAGCAACGGCACACACGCAGAGGGTAGAATCCCCGCTACTCTACACACCAAAATATCCCTGATCTAACTCCCCCTAGTCTTCTGGAAGCGTGGCGGTGGGATTGACAATGTTGCTCACAGCGGCCAGCCACGGCCCTGAACACACCCCGAGCCGACGTAGGGGAAAAGGGAAATGGATGCTACAACCCGCATTTGCCTCCGTCCCTAAAACCACCCAAGCGGACAAACTCCTTATGAGAAAGCCGCCTACCCTACAAGGAGAACCTCTCAACTAACGTGCACATTACAAGCTAACACATACCCTCGCAGTCTCCACACAGCACCAGCCGACCAAAGCCATGAATGACAAAAAACACTCCTGTCCCGAGCCAAAGCAGCGCCACGCCACCAACAAAAAAAAAACAGGCCGCACACCCGCTCCCAAAGAGCGCAACTATCCATATAAGGAAAATGACGTCACAAGGAATCCCCAGCTAACGCCAACCAAAACACAAGAACAGCCACAATACAAAACCCCTACACGCTACAAACGACTGCCCAATACGTAAGCGCTCAAAACCCAAACTACTAACCACGGAAAATACAAACTCAGACAAAAACAACCAAAGTCTAAAAGAGAATACTTACAAGCTACTCCACGCCTGCCACACGCGGAAGTGCGAAGAGTTCCCGGACGAGCCCCCACGTTTGTTACGACTGACTCAGGTCACAACAAAGGATGGGAGACGAAGACGGGTAAAAGTGCGCCAACCAAGGCTTTATTTACAGAAAAGAAAGATTAAACATAAGAGAACAGAATATCAGTCTAACATAGGAGAAATCAACTTAAATGTGTGGTAGAAGTCGACGAAGCCAGCGGCCGTGACCAGCTGCCAAGCGTGATGGTAGACGCCTGGCCAGAGGAGTGACCCCAGCACCTGCATGCAGCCCCTCTTTAATTGGCGGCGTGCAGACCAGAGGTGATCAGGCAAACAAGCAGCACCTGGGCAGAGGAGGCAGAGGGAGGAGCAACTGCGAGGGCAGACAGGTCCCCCCCAAAACACGACCCTGGGTCGTAACGCTCCTTAATGACTTAAGTCAAATCCCTCTTACGGCTAAACAAAAATCACCTTTATGGACTTGTCTAACAATTGCCAAGAAAACTATACTTCAAAATTGGACATCCAGACACTTGATTCATCTAAAACACTGGAAAAACCTTCTGATAGACTAAATTCTAACGACAAAAATTACAGCATCTCATCATGGAAAAACACAACATTTCATGGAATCATGGAAACCTTTTATTGATTATTACAAACTCAATATTCAGCCTATAAATTAAAATACTAAGCATGCCACGCATATACGCATATGCATACACGCATACAACCGTTTAATTGTCACAATCACAAACTATCAATTGTAATACTTACCATCTAACTGGCCACATATTTGAGAAATTTCACATACATACCCCTAGCTACATAGGCAAATAAACACACATAATCTACTGAACCACACACGTTGATCAGATACACACATATACACGATACCCATCCACACATTATCACACATCACTGAGGTAAATATAACAACGATTGCCTTTGTTACACGCAATGATATTATCATTGTGAGTAATTTTAAAATACTAAAGAAATTGTCATTGCCGATCCTTGCTGTTAGCGGGTACTGTGCGAGTCTCCAGTTAATTTTCCTTTGTTACTATTTGCTTTGCTCTGTTGCTATCACCATATTCCCACTCATAATAAACTAAAGAAATAATATAGACCCCGTGGGTGTTTAATAAATAAATAAAATAAAATAAAAAAATTATAATAATAATCAAAAAATAATTAAAGAAAGAAAAAAAATACAAGAGAACAAAAACACACACACAAAAAAAAAACAAGATACATTTACAATGAGGATGGCGATGGTAAGCAGAGTGGAGCAAATAACATTAAATGAAGGAGAAGGAAAGGGAAAATTGATTGTGGAGCAGTGCTGGCTGACAGCAATGGCACTGAAAAGATTTTATTTATTTATTTTCTTTTTTCTTTTCTCTCTATTTTTTTATGAACAATACATATATATTTACTAGGCCCTCATTCCTCACATTAATGCACCACATGTACATTCATACATTTAGACAGACTTCTGCCCTGATTGCCTTTTGTTCTTGCTTTTTCCTTTTGTCGTTGTTACTTTTGCCCCAACCACATGCTCATTCACACACTCAAATATACCACTGCCCAGCTCACTTTTCTTAACCCTCACCTCCCACACCCTCCACACATCCAAATGTATGTCTAACTATCTTATGTATTGTGAAGATGTAATCGCTGTACATTTGTATTTCTTGTCACTTGAAAAAAAAAGAAAAAAGAAAAAAAAGAAAGGAGGACGGACTTTCTGTGGACTCGCTATTCAATGACTCTAAGACTGAGGTGATGGTGTTTGGTCCCAGCTCCGGTGTCAGTTCTGTACAACTGCACAACCTTGATATGTACTCTAAACCAGAGATTGTGAACTTGGGTTTTAAAATGTATCCTGTATTTACACATTTACACATTAACACAGTCTCACTCCGAAAGCGTCATAAATTGACGAACGGTCAGTCGCCTTATGCGTAATATAGAACGCAAAAGGTACCCGTTTGCGTCTCCAGTAACGCAATGGGTGTGTAATGTATGTGAATGGGAGTCCAGGCGCGGCTCATTTGACGATATCGGACAGCTCATAGTATAGAACACGTAGTACAAATTCAGCTCGGTTTAGCCAACTATAAAACAATCAAAAATGCAAAAATGACTCGCTGTGTATTTGCAATTACAATAATGCTAAAGAAACATGCAAAATCACAGTCAACACTCGCTTGAATCCCTCGCAAGACAGGCAAAAGCGCATTCAGCACGCATACACAAGCGCAGAACTACAGTATTCATATTTGCGTGAATCTGAGGCCAAACTGTTCATCAAAGCCAAAAAATGATGGATCCAGGACAAACCAAGCCGGACCCAACCCAATCACAAAAACTTCTTCAGGAACTTTTACAATATGGCATTGCATTACAGCAGTACGTAGTTTAAAGCCTTTCCCCTACCTTCTGCTGTCTTCGTGGGACGAGTTCTCCAGTATTTAGTCCCACAAGTGGCGTGTCATGGTCCGGTTTTAATCCATGGTTTGCCGGGTCTTTGCCGGGCTTGTACCCAGCCAAGGTGCGCTCTCTTCGGGTTAGCTTTGAGCTGCGGCCCGCTGGAGTCCCATGGAGGATCGTAACGCCGATTTACACTTCCTCTTCAAAAGTCCTTTGGGTGAAAGTGATGCCAAGCGTCCACGATGATATAAATGTCCTTATGTTTGCCTCGGTCAGACATTTAAGGTTCAAAGATAAGCATTTATTGATCATATGTTTCATTAGGCGCCAAGAGACAAAAACACGATCAGCTGTTCTGATTGACACCCGCGTCAACCAATGACACGCGTTCAAAACTGTGACGTCACTAAGAAGGCGGTCAATCTATATTTTTTATTGTAAAATATTAGTATTACACTAAACCTGCACTGCTGATACCGACTATAGCATTATTATTATTATTTTTTGCAGTCTGTTTACTTATTATTATTTACTGTGTACACTTTTTGTCCCCACAAAGTCCTTGTATATAAGATACCACTATTTACTATTTAATTGTTGTTTATTTCACATTTCCTGCCTATTTGCACACCCTGAGTGTTTCTAAGAGCTGAATGTAACAAGTACATTTCTCCATTGTGAGATCAATAAAGGCTATTTTATCTTATCTTATTAGCCTTATTTACGTCACTGAGCAGAAGAATCTGAAAGCACATTTAAGGTTTGGATTGGAGGCCTTTTTTATTTTATTTTTAGAATTATTATTTTTTATAAATTTTTCAGCAATTAAAGACGGTTTACTTCACACATCTCTTGTATGAAACAGGTGCATAAGAGAATGTATAGAAGTCAAACGTAGAACAGGAAAAAACTCTCACACTGTATACTCGAAACACCAGTGTTCCTTTATTTGATGCAACGTTTGGGCCAGTGGCCTTCGTCAGGCAAAATGTTTTTTATGAATGAGAAGCCATCCTTAAATAGGGTGTGGCCTGCTGCATCACAGGATGCTGTCATAATGGCCTATGGCAAAATGTAGGCAGCATATGTATACAACATACATCCAAACACAAAAAACAAAGCCAGGATATAGTGAATAAAATATACATATGTACATATATACAATAAAAACACTGGCGCTCTCCCACTGCTTGATAATGTCCTCACAGCTTTCCCCGAACCGCACTCAGTCCCCCGCCTGCTCTCCGGTCGCTTGACGGCGATCTCCGGACCTGGCGCACAACACACAACAGGCCAGCCACGCACGATAATGCTGAACACTCCGGCCCAAGGCTTCTAACACACCATATGATAGAGCAATACTCACTAGGGATGGGCAACATGAAGCTTCATGAAACACCAAAGCATTTGAGCTTCGAAACACAGTTCGAAACCGACTCCACAGTGACATCAAGAGGCAATGTTTCAGTACTACAAGATTCACAAAGGTTCAGCCGAGAGATGAAACACTACACCAGTGGGTGCTACGGGGCTCAAGCATACACCCGCATCTTTGGCTGTTTTTGTTTTGTTATTTTATCTTTTGCTTTCTTTGTTGTCGATGTCGTTTTTGTTTTTCAGTAGGCTTATGTGTGAGTTAATGTTGTTGCCCTGTGTCCTTTGGCTATTTCAGTTATTCTTCATTCAGTGTAAGCTTTAAATCAACGTAAACAAACATTAAAAAAAATAAAAATAAAATAAAAAAAAGACACCAACGTCTTTGGGCGAAGTTACCTTGTCAACAATATGATTCAATAGATATAACCCGTAAATCACGAGTGTCCTTTGATTCTCTTCTCACATGCGAGCATGGTCGGCCAGTGGCGTGCTGGGACCATTTCGGCCTGACAATTTAGAGAAGACCGGCCCACTTTTCTGTGGGTTTATAGCTCAGTGATAAAGCGCTAGTCTCTGGTGCACGAGGTCCCCGGTTCAAGTATGACTTTGTCATTTTTCTAACGCTCTTTTTACATGGGCCGCTTTCAAGATATTTTTTTTCAGAAATATAATTTTCTCTGCTGTGGAAGGACTTAATCTATTTCTTTTCTTACTAATAACTTCTCCTGCTTTAGAAAACACTCTCACACAAGGTACACTTGTCGCTGGCATACACAAGTATTTTTTTGAGAGAATGAACAAATGTGGGAATCTCTCTCGTCTCTCACAAAACCCACAAGGGACAGATGTGCTGACGTCTTTTAAACTTTATGGGAGATAGGTTGAGACAGGTTGAGACAGGTTGAGACAGGTGCGCTGTTCTGTGGTTCATTGAAACTCCTGTCAATCAAATGCGTGTTCGGCACGCATGCCCCCTAGTGAAACACTTGCCAAACAGCGGCGTTTCATGAAACGTTTCTCAGATCCAGTCACGTGACATGCGCGGTTTGAACCTTGTTTTGAAGCAGTGTTTCGACACGCATGCGCCATGAGACTTCGACACAGTGTCGAATCCCGTGGTTCAAGACGGCCATCCCTAATACTCACGGGCAAGGCAGGGTCTAATTGCCCTGCCCCTGCGTGTATTCCACGCTGTGGTGTGAGTGTCCTCTGCGTGGATCTCAGCTGGCTGGGTGGGTGTGCGCCGTCGTTCTCACACACCTCTGTCTCGCACGGTGCCTTTTCCTCTTTCTGCTTCCACCTCTTTTGACTGCGTCGACTGCTCTTTTGTCCTGTTTCCTTTCCCGCTGGACAACAGGTGTGGTGATTGCGGGGTAGGGGATTGGTGGTTTACAGGCAGATGGGCGGGGTTTCCATAGTAGCAAACAAGGGGGCGTAACTTAAAACATGCATAGGAAAACACAGCAAACTAAACAAAATATCACCAAACGCCCTCCTCCTCTGACCGGATTACATATGGGGTCAATACATAAGTCACGGTTCATGCAGCTCTTTGTTGTAACTCCTGAGAAATGTAAAAACACAAGTTATAATCATTTCAATCTTAGGAGCAGAATGATAAGGGCAGATAAAATGACTTGCCGTTCTGTTCAACTGTAGCGCATCGATCAGCTGTAATGCCCGGAGCAGTAGGGCAAACCAGCGTCTCTTTGCAGTCTTTGCCTTCGCAATTAAAGCACTTCAGTGTGTAGGCTGTGGAGAAACATTAACACAGTAGCTGTCAAAAGTCTGCATCCTTAGCTTTCAAAATACCCCATATAGGGCAGCATTCCCCTGTTCATCCCACCTGACCTCTCCCCCCATGACGTCACCCGCTGACCAGGAGCTATTATGGCCGTGAGAGCTGCATAGTGTAGCATGAACTAAGATTGTTGCTAAGAACGAGGAAATGTCACGGTCTCAAGGCGTCAAGCCCAGTGTTCGGAGTGTGTAGCATGCGTGCTCTCGCTTCTCGGCTGTGCCAGGTTGGCGCTGCGGCTGTAGCCTTCACGTTAAAGCAGTACTAAGTAACGTGTTTACCTTAATAAATCCTTTCCGTAGTCCCTCTGGGGGTAATACAAGTGTTAATGGGATGATTGGAGGGTCTTTCATCTCCCCCTGGTGTCTCTGGCCAGAAACCCACAATTGCAACTTGACTGCCACCGGGGCGGAGCAAGCAATAATACACACTAATGGAATCACGAAGAAGAAGCTAACAGGCTAACGGGCAAAGCTAACTGCGGGCTAGCGCCACTTTAAACAGTATTTACAGCCAAGTTTGAGTGAAAAAAAAGATTTCCATTGTATAACTGGATGTAGAACACCCCTCTCTCCCTTCACCTTTTCTGTCAGCGTAGTATTTACTCTCCAAGACATTTAATAAGTTAAAAAATCGTAACTTGCTACGACACCTGCAGTTGCGCTTATAGCCTATAGGGTCAAGAGTTACTTAGTACTGCTTTAAGTGTCCGGATGGCTTCATGGGCCTAATGTGACCACAGCCACCAGCCGTCCATTAGTTAATGTGAATACTGTGTTGCCTTAATTGTGTTTGCCCAGGGCGGCAAACACACTTCACACCTTGCCCTAACCATTACATAGAGGCCACCTGTGTGTAATCTACTCTCAGTATAATTCCAGCTGTTCTGTGAGGGCCTCAGAGCTATGGTCAGAGTGTATTGGTCACTAAACATCATGAAGGCCAGTTCGATCGCAAGGGCTGTGCGAACTGTGCAACCACACAGGGCCTCGCAATCCTGCTGTGTTATTATTTTTTCGTCTGATGAAGGACTTGTAGTCCGAAACGTTACAGCGTGGTGTGAGTACACATTAAAAAGAATTCTTGGGAGCTAAAACGCAGTTGTGCGGGTTTTTTATTCTTCTTGCATTTGTTGCCCCTTTTTTTTTTGATCCAGTACACTGCTCAGTTAGGGATGTGCGCGTTTTTTTGATTGTGCTACATTATTTTTTCCCCCCAGACTCATTGTGCAGAAAGCATTGGTTAAAAATAATTCACGAGGTAAATCACCCCACTCATTTCGCCTGTATTTACTATAGAGCCTACAAAAACATTCACAAGAGCTTACCTTTGATACTAGCCCGAGCCCCGCCATCAGACACCTGCTCCAAGCCCTGCGGGGTGTGTGTGTCGGTGTGTGTCGGTGTGTGTGTGTGCGTGTGTGTGTGTGTGTGTGCGTCTGTGTGTGCGTGTGTGTGTGTGTTTGTGTGTGTGCGTCTGTGTGTGTGTGTGTGTGTGCGTGTGCGTGTGCGTCTGTGTGTGCGTGTGCGTGTGTGCGTGCGCGCGTGCGTGCGTGTGTGTGTGCGTGTGTGTGTGCGTTTGTGTGTGTGTTTGTGTGTGTGCGCTCCGATGCTGCACTGGAGACAGACGTGATGACATGGAGCTGAGCAACATTGATTTAAAACGTCTTTTTACCAATATATTTATGTCCACATTTAAGCGATAGTAATAATATCATGCTATCAAAGCATTACTCCGACCTCTGTTTTTTTTAAATACATTTAAAAAGTGTAAAAGAGAAAAACTACGAAGTTACAGTGCCGTTGTCATGGCAACGTTAGACAGGTCAACCTGGAGACTCTGGGGAAAGTTTTGATTCATGCCAGGGACCAGGGACGGGGCCTTTCTGTGTGGAGTTTGCATGTTCTCCCTGTGTCAGCGTAGGTTTCCTCCGGGTACTCCGGTTTCCCCTACCACTAAAAACATGTACAATAGGTCAGGATGTATGAGAGTGTGTTTGAGAGTGGGCATGGGGGACAACGGATGGAAATTAGCCCAAGGCTACAATCCGGTGTGGCTTGTTCATTAACTTGCACTGTCCACACCAAATAAACCAATAAATGCGTTTGGTGCAAAGTTTAGACGGAGGAGGTTGTTTCAGAGTGACGCATTAAAGGAGAAAGGAAACTGTTGTTTTATGAGAACAGCTGAATCCCACAGACCTGACGCTGATGTCGTCTCTAGATGTGCAAACCTTGTAGTCATACCCCAAAAGACTTGCTGCTGTTATTGCAGCAAAAGGGGGTTCCACAAAGTATTCATTCATGCCCCACTTTTCACTTTTCTATTTTTGAAAAATAACAGAATCACGTATCATTTTGCTTTCACTTCACAGTTGTCTGTTACTTGTGTGTGAACTTTCAGTAAAAAATTCAAAATAAATTCTTCACGTTTAGGGTTGTAAACATGACAAAATGTGCAAAAGTTCAATGTGTATTAGTACTTTCGAGAGGCACTGTACTAGTGCCTATTGTGGTGTAATCTGTTTGTCAAAAGCTATAAAGCCAATCGAAATTAATTATAACTTTTTTATAATGAATCTGACGAAAACTTGACTAAAACCTTTTAAATTTTCGTCTGACTAAAACGTGACTAAAACTATCACATTTAGAAATGACTAAAATGTGACTAAAACTATGAGCATTTTCGTCCATAAGACTAAAACTAAAAGGGCTGCCAAAAACATCACTGACGCACATCCTTCCGGTCTCCATCCTATAAATGCATCCTGCTCCCTCTCCTCAGTCTCTCAACGTTCCATTTACGTGCCCCTCCCTTCCACCATTTTTTCACTACTTTTCATTCCTTCTATCTTTTAGGCTAGTGCGGATGAAAGCTCCTACGAAGCCCCAAAACCACAACATAACATTATTCACCTCCGTCATCAGCTTGTTCAGTGAAGCTGTTTCACTTCGATTTGAGGTTGTGGTCCTTGTGAGTGAAATGATATAATAAAACAAATCGCAAAGGCTGGAGGCTAAATACTGATTTTAATTGGTACATTGGAATACATTTCTTTTTTTCATTTTTTTCAAAGTACTAATTTTCTAAGCTTATTGTAAGCCTGACCCTACTTTGGGAACCACTGATCTAAGTTTTGAAGACTGTTCACTTCATTGAGAAATGTTTATTTGTTAAATATTATATCCTTTCCCGCGCAGTCCAAAGTTTTTGTGCAGTCCCTCTCATTAAGGCAGACATAGCAGTTCAGGGTGTAGGCCAGGGGTCGGCAACCCGCGGCTCCGGAGCCGCATGCGGCTCTTCAGCCTCCTTGTAGTGGCTCTTTGTCCCACTGGAGCAGCCACGAGTATATCTACAAGGAGAACTGGTTCTGATTGAGTTATCCATCGGAACCGTGTGACTCCATTAACGATGCCTCTTATTCAGTGACGTGTGGTCAGGGGAGGCAGGTGAGGCCGGGCCTCACCAGTCATCATGGAAAAAACAACAATTAAAAAATACAATAAACTTTATAAAAACAAGTCCCTTCTCTTAAGATGATAGGGATTTTCTACGATTTTAATCAATCTCGTGGTTAAAAAATGCCCAAATGTTTTATCAGTTGTTGATATCGTAAAGAGGGCGGAGCTGCAGCGAGCCTCCAGCGTCCTGCACACACTGGAGCTCGGCTCATTCGCTCAGCGCTCTCTCTCCCATTCGGGGCTTTTTTCGCCGCTAAAAGTAAAATACATTTGTAAATGGGTTTTGTTGGGCGCGTTGGTTTTCTATCACCTGGATAAAGAATCAGGCATAAGAACGACTTGTTTAATCTGTTCATTTGACTTTAAACCGCGTTTTGAAGGTCCCGAAGTGAAGCTCGCCTCCAATGCACTGCCTGACGATACAAGGGGGGCGCTGTGTCTGTGCGACACATTTCTACAAAAAAAAAGTGGACTACACGTGAAAAAACAGTCTGTTTTATTATTCTGCACGGTTTAGGAGAGGCAATTTAAACGCAAAGGAGTACGTAAAAGAAAAAACTAATTAGACTGACATTTTATGGATAAAATGATGTAGACGAGTCTTTGTACTGGAACATGTCGACGCTATCACGCACCGCCTGCGTGGCGCATCAGGTTTGTCAATGACTCATAATTTGGACGGGCGGGGTACGAGTCCCGGTCACGGTTATAATGTTGTCTTCTAATTTTTATTTGCAATATCGTGAGAATGTATTTTATGTTTAAATGTGTTGCTATTGAATGCTATTTAAAAGTAAGACAATTACCAGAGACAGCAAGTTGCATTTTTGTTTACTTTATATTGGAGTCAATAGCATGTGCCTCACCAGCAACAACCTCACCGCACGTCACTGCTCTTAATGGTGCGTACAGACCAAACGCTGACACGCCACCAACTTCCATGTTAACCCTATGTAGACGTGCTTCAACGCGCGTCGAAATGTAAGCAAAGATGTCCGCGCGTATGAAGCGTTGCAAATGCGAGCAGATGAGGATAAACGCGCGTCAAAACCAGTGAGAACAGCGCGGTACAGAGCAGCGATGCCACGCCCACTGCTTCATGCACTCAAGTAATCACAATCTACACGTGCGTTCATTTACGCCTTGTTAACCAATCAGGGACTGGGCTCAAATAGTGAGCACAAGTGTCACCTGTTACCTGCAGCAGTGGCGCAAAAAGGGCATACGCATTATATGCCTTTCATAGGGGCAACAATAGTGATGTGTCGGCCCGCGAACGATCCGGCTCTTTTGAACGAGTCTTTACAGTGAACGATATGAACGGGTTCGCGGTGGTGAAGTGTTTTTTTTTTATTCCTCTTTGGGGGAGGGGCGTCACTTTAGTTGTGCTTATTTTGCGAAACAAAAGTCACTGCTGGAGTGAGGTAGAGAGGAGTGTAGGACTGGCAGAGGGACTGTCATCTCCACTCCCCACGAGGAGCTCAAAGTGAGCATAAGGCAACAAGTTTGAGAAATAAAAGTCCTAATGAAATAATAAACACGGTTACAGAGGAGATCGCGTTGAAGCTTGCGTTGTTTTCTCCCCTCTTGCGCGAGGGAGAGAGAGGGAGAGGAGGAAAAGTTACGTGAATGAAGCAACAGAAGCTTAATGGGCCGTGTGATTGTTTTTTTGTGATAACAAACTCCATAGAGGGAAATATCGATGTTATATTGTGTGAAATAGTGACATTTTCGTTCAAATAAAGTCAATTCAGAGGGTATTTATTTTCTTTAAAAAAAAAGAAACAACCATCAAAGAGCCATGTGTGTATTTGTGTGTGTGAGGGGGGGTAGTTGCGGTAGTTGCGCCCCTGACCTGCAGCATGGAGGAGAAGTTGATCATCGCGGTTTGCGCTCGGCCTGAGTTGTATGACACGCCTCCTAATTATGACGCTTGCAAAACTTCATGCGCCGCAAACAGGCGTTTCTCGCGAGCGTGAAGCGGCCATGTTTGGCGTCCAACTAGAGGCTGACGGAGCGTGGACGCACGTTCGGTCTGAACGCACCTTAAGGCCAATTTATACTTCAGCGTCAGCTCCGCGTTTACGTGCTGAACGCCAGTGGGAGCCAATCAGGGAGTTCGCGACAACTGCATCCGCCGCTGACGTGCACCTGCCGCACAAGGTGACTCCGCGGCCAGTGCTGCAGAACGCAAGTGAGGTGATTGGTTGATTCTTTTGGCAAAACAAGGAAACACACAACAAACTCCTTCAGTCTCCCTCTTTGAAGTTATTTTTCATGGAAATATTGTTCCTATAATTTAGTGCTTTTGTGTTTTCACTTTTTATGCTATTAAAAATAAATATTTTAAATATACATCACAACGTGAAGGCAGAGGAGCTACGCGGAAGTTCGAACGATTCTGGCTTGCGTGAAGCAGACGGGGCTGCGGTGGGCGGGACCGGACGCTCGACTATAAATCAGCCTTTATTGATGCCGCTTTGCGCCGCAGCCTCTTTATACTATAAACCTGCAGGCGCGGAGCCGCTGCAGATACACGCACCACTTGCACTTCATCCCAAACGTCTGTTTTAAGATCCGCGCTACACGTTGCAATGAGTCCATCTAAATCTGTTCTCTTTATTTACGGTTATACGTGCAGCTGCTACGTTTTTAGGAACCAAAACAAAGCGCACGTGCTTTTGCGCGCTTGGTATCATTCAGAAACTACGGGCGCTGAATGGCTGACAAGAATATCCTTCGACCCTCGTTCATACAAATAGAGAAATGGAAAGAAAGTTAAGAAAATCACTAACAACCTGTTAATGTGCAGCTCCTCCTCTGCGCGCCATGGTTAACACTGGCTGTTACAAGATGAATTAGTCAAACGAACGTTTTAGAGAAAGGAGTGTCTGCCCCACTGAAATTTAATCCCATTAATTTAATAACCATTTTACAATAGCCTTTATAAAAATGCTTTGTATGATAGGACGTTTATGTCAAAATAGGTCAATTTACTATCTCCCCTGTTTAAATAAAAAACACAAGAAGCACATATTATAATGTATAGCCTATTTTTTAATGAATTGATAAGAGAAATTATCAATGGTATTAATACATTGATAAAAAAAATCTACAAATAAGTATTACATAAAACAAACAAAATAACAATAATATTAATATTAAAGTTTGTACGTTTGAGCGTTAAAACTATTGTGGCTCCTTGAGGCTTTTGTTTGGTTTGAAATGGTCCGAAATGGCTCTTTTGATGTTATGGGTTGCAGACCCCTGGTGTAGGCTGTGCCGAAAAATACTGATACAGTCCTAATTTGGTTTTCAAAATATAATACAATTACAGAATTAAACAGAAAGAAAGAAAGAAAGAAAGAAAGAAAATAGATTAAGAGGTTTGAGAAAGGGAACAGGACTAATCTTTGACCAAATCCATCATGTAGACAAATAATGAACTCTCTAGGGATGTCAAGATTAACCGGTTTTACGATTACCACAATTATAAAAGGACGCGGTAGGTTATCCGTAAGAATTTCAGAAGCCACGGTTTACCGCGGAAATGTTTCACACTGACGCACGAGCCGCTGCACGCCATAAACAGCGTAAACTCACCGGTAGTTGAGCAAGGCAGAAGGACGCTCTCCTCCAGTGTTGTATTCACCCAAAACGATTGAAGTCAGCAGAGTGGGACCTCTTTAGGATCCAAAACATGACCATGGCGTTGTTGTTGTCGATGGAACAAGGCCTCAGCCTTTTAACAGAAAACAAAGTGCACATTGTATTTAGCGTCATGTTACTGTCACTCATGGTGTCTGACCTAAAGTCTAACTCTGAAGAAAGTAAATTCACATTTACACTGAGAGGGTTGGAAGGGCGCCCCCTTGTGTCCCTTTGCGTCCAAATTCCGGGACCATAACTGGAGCCAGATCCGGCTCTTTAGAGTAGAAAGGGTTAAGAAATATCTCATTTCTAACCTGATTTATTGAGCTTTGAGTCCCCCAAAACAAGGCGTAATTCTATTTTTAAAGACTTATTTTGTTGAACATGTTTTATTCAGGACTAAATAAGATGTATGTTTGCGTAAGCTCTCCGTTGTGGAGGAGTTTTCCATCGTGCATAAAGGTTCTTGGGCCGACGTCTGTGTTAGAAATGTTTAGAAAAATGTGCGCAGACAAAATGCCAAAGAAGTTTGCCCGACTATCTGATTGTGATGGTTTTATAATACTTTTTACTGGACACTGTTGCTAAAAAATGTGCCTTTTTTTAGGTCGGTGTTTGAGTTTAATAAAGAAATTACAAAAGATCTGCACAACTGTATCCTCACGAGCTTTTTTAATATTAGCGCCTAATGTAATTGTATCATGTTTTTAATGCTTTTTATTGCATTTTTATTGTGTTTGGGTGTCTGGTGCTGCTGTGAGGCACATTGAGTTGTACATGTACATGAAATGTGCCATATAAATAAACTTGCCTTGCCTTGCCTTGCCTCAATGTGAGGCTGCAGCAGCTACAGACAGAGCAGGAACAGGGGCGGAGCTACAGGCAGCTGAGGGACGACTCCTGTGATTACGCTGGGTTAGACACAACTAGAGGCACCGGGCTGGTTATGGTAGGATACATTTTAGAAATCTCGTACTAATGAGGGTTGGACTGTTAGCATTGGAGCTGCGCGAGCTACACGTCACACAAGGGCCGAGTCTACAGTGAAGATCCCGCCCTTATGCCCTTATTAGGAACATGCTTCGTCAGAGCTGGGGAGGAGGAGTCTGTAAATCCGCCATGATTTCCCCCTCGAACATGGTCATTATGGTAAACGGGGAGGAGTGGCTTCTTTGGCAGTTCAGGTCTTAATGGGTTTAAACTTTTCAAATGAGCTGCAAACACAATGCCAGGTCAAGTCAAGGATAATAACTAATGGGGAAAAAAAGGCCAATTTTTTTGAAAGTTTTCTTATAGATTTTGGTGTATACTTGAATCATTTTTCTGATGCTTTTTATGTTGCCCCTAACTTTATTATTTGTATTATTTCTATTTTTTTTTGCTACTTACTTTCACAATATATGCATAACACAAAAATAATAAATACATATAATTATAATTATTATTATTGGGAGATAAAATACTGGAATACTAGTATATAAGAAGAAGAAGAAGAAGAAGAAGAAGAAGAAGAAGAAGAAGAAGAAGAAGAAGAAGAAGAAGAAGAAGAAAAGAAGAAGAAAGAAGAAGAAGAAGAAGAGAGCATGGATGATTTCCAAGAAGACAGAATATAATTTGTTTTCCGCCTGTTTTTAAGGCTAAAGCTAAAATAGATCTTGTTTGCTCCAGTACATTACATTATGCTCATTGAGATTATGCTGTGCGTCTGTTTTAAAAATTCAAAGGCAGTTTCTCAATTCTCAGAGTGCAGACTCTGTACTTGTGAACTCCTGAGTACGGACTTGCGGGTGCAGACTCAGAGTATGGACTTGAGGAGTTCACGAGTGTGGACTCGGCTTTTCAGCGTTTGGAACAAGTGAACTCGATGACATCACAGGAAGTAGCTCATGAACATGGGGCTGTGAGCTTTTATAACATTAAATCACCTCATATGAAATTAAAAGGGTGAGACACTGCAGGCGAAGTGGAAAGATGTTTTAAAGACATCAATTACAAACTTTTGTAGAAAACAAAATAAAATGTGTACATTTGAGTCAATTTCACATTATGTATTTACACATAAATAAGGCATTATGTGTAAAGTAATTAAAATATATATCTTATCTGCAAACTGAAATAATAAAAAATAGGTCAAATATAAATGTTTAAAAACTGAAACAGTTTCTGAAGTTCCCATACACAGATTTGTTTGCAGTGCCCCCTTAATAAAACAATGTCAAAATTAAATGCATTTGTCCTCAATAACCTGTTCATGACATACTATACGACTTTAAATTAATCTATTGCTGATTGTTGTGAGAAAATGAAAGTATGACCAAAGTTGTTTCAACACTTCTGCTCAGAAACCCAGTAAAAACTGTCTTGAGCAGGAGACACTTCTCTGGGGATGAAATGAGTCATATAGCCATGTTTATTTACATGAGCATGATCAGCTGTTGATCAGCTGGAGCGGCTCGGTGCGCGCAGAGGAGGGGCCGCAGCAGGCGGAGGCTCGCGGTGATTCACATGGTCAAAGCGAAATGGATTGTGGGAAATATAGCTGGCGGAGAACGCACAAGCCTCCTCTGATGCATCCTCGGTAAAAACGGGCGGAGCAAGTTCTCATCCGGGGATTTACAGTGAACTTGCCGAGAAGCGAACTTTGGCTGATTCCGAAACCGTGAAATATGTAAGTGGTCTTACGCCAAACCGGATGTGCGTCAGCGTCCGCCATGATAAGTAGCCTCCGAATTGGTCTGTCAGTTAGGAAGAAGTTAGGGAAAGGAGCCTCAATGCTAACTATCATGGCCACTTTAGCATAGGAGCTTCTGATGCTACCTCACTGGCGATTAGGAGCCATGTGCCATCCCATAAGCCACTGCGCCGCATGCCCGCCCCCTCGCCCCCACCCTCGAGTGATTCTTCATGCTTTGATTGACAGGTGCACAATTCATAAAAAATATATATAAGAGATTCTGCACAAGCCAAACTTTATGAAAGTGACGAAATACATGTTAGAGTCATCACAGCACAGTCACAGCCTCAGTAAATGGCTTAAATGGAGGCAGTTTGTGCTTTGCTTTTATTTAGTAGAAACCTAAGCCACATGGCTAATTTGCATATTGTAGCGTTATGAAACAGCTGCTGAGATAAAATAAGGCTAAAGGAAAATGTGAAGGATCATTTGGATTTATTTTTTTTCTCCTTAAATGTCTTTATTTGGACACTATGTTGTTGCATATGCACTACAGTAGGTGGCGGTATGCGCTTTTGTTTGCCTGCCAATATCGTTAAAGAAGAAGAAGAACAGCTGTTGGTGATGTCACTTCCTCTTCCCTGGGTAAGGACGGTGGAATTGGGCAAATGCTGTTGAAGCTCTAGTTCACTAACTGCATAGAGATCTAACAGTTGACCCCATGAAAGGTTAAGGATTAGTGGCTAGTGTTAGTACTTAGAGGCTATTATTTAAGGGTTTCGGAATCAGCTTTTGAATTGGAACAGGACTTGGGCCGCGCGTGATGACGTTTCACGAGTCCACGAGCACACAAGTCTGCACAAGTACACAGATTGAGAAACGGCCAAAGTGTCTGTGCATGCGCAGTGCGTGCTGCAGCAGACGCTCATCGCTGATTGGATAATTGCCGTGAGAGTTCACAGCTGTGGCTGACGTCACTAACCAGCGGGCGCCAGAGCAGACTGAGCGGCTCGTCGGAGAAACAGCAGTAAAGAGAGGCTCTCAGATCCTTCAGTGTTTTTAAAATGAACTTTTTAAGGCAAATTCTTCACGTTCAACAATGCGTGTGGCTTCAGACTCGGTAAACTGGAGTTTACCAGGTAAGATTGTTATTTACTTATTTTAAGGCAGCCTTATTGATGTTTTTTTTTGTTTTTTTTCCCTTTTTTTTTTGTGATAAATGCGGTTGAACATTAGCACTTATTCTGGTTTTAAGGAACTTTTTTTTATCGTGATCACAAGGCAACAAATGATGTGTTGCAGATTTCAAATGCGCATTTACAGAACAGTTGTGTTAATTACGTTTCATGAAGTTCTCCTGATCTTAATGCAGTGTCAGTGTGTTAACCTGACCTGCCAGACTTATCTTGTTATAGCCAATGGCCGCTGGCTGCTCTGCTCTATGACCGCAACACTGGAGGCCGCCATTGCTGTAGTACCTCCATATAGCCGCTAGGCCCCCATTGAAAAGCATTGGACTTTACGTTAAAAACAACTTTAACGCCTGGTTTCAATTTTTTAAAACACTTTCTATGGCTACATATTCCTCCTGAGATAACTCTGGGTTAGTCACAAAAAAAGAAACCAGGCTGGTTTTCGAATTTTTTTTTTTTTAAATCTCCAACTTAAATGAGGGTCGGACTGTTAGCATTGGAGCTGCACGAGCTACACGTCACACAAGGGCGGAGTCTACAGTGAAGATCCCGCCCTTATGCCCTTTTTAGGAACATGCTTCGTCAGAGCTGGGGAGGAGGAGTCTGTAAATCCGCCATGATTTCCCCTTGAACGTGGTCATTATGGTAAACAGGGAGGAGTGAGGAGGAGCTGTCTATTCTTTTTAACGGTCTATGGTTATAGCACTCAATTTGAAAATATGTACAATAGTTTCTCCTCTGGCACCAGGACTTCCCTGAAAACATATTCTAAAATCTGGCACCATTTTAGTTGAATAGTTTTTTGTCTTTCTTCTTTTTTTTTTTTTTTTAAAGCTGTATTTTAAAATAGTCTAGTTGAAGCTATTGCGTGGTTATCAAATGATCTACACCACATACCACATTAGAGCACCACCACCAGCTCTAAAGTCGGTTTTATGACCCTTAGGAGCAAGAAATAGAAACAAATGAGCAAAGAATGATACAAGTATGAGAAGATCAAATTTATCTCAAGTGATGAGATTGAACCATAGATAAGCAACACATTTTTCCTATGGGACAGTGTGCTGAAGGGGGCGTGTCGGAAAGGGTCAGGGCTTCTTAAAGAGACAGAGGCCTATTTCAAACGTTCGCTACAGCCATTTTGTGACAGCAAATTTATTCAAGGAAGTTATTTTAATTTACTGCATTTACAGACAAACATAAGTTTGGATCATCATTGTAGTGTGCTATAGACTGGTACTATGTGACTGAAAAAAGCATAATACCACCTGTAACAGCACTTGAAGTTACCTGTAGTTCATATTTCAACCACTAGGTGGCGATGTTGCTATGCTAATGCCATTTAGGAAGTTTACAGTGCGCATTTTATTCTTACATGCTTATATTATTATTTTCCCAACATTAAGGTACAATTTATAGGGCCATAAAATTGATAATATTCTGTTTGTAATTAAATGTAAATTTAGTAAGTAGTTTAAGGGCACGATAAGGTCATCCCTGTCTGCCACAAAGCAGAAGTGACACGGACCTGACATCGAGAGAAATTAAGAATAATAAAAAGCAAATTAAGCACCGGTTTGTCCATGAGCAGGTCAAAGTGGTATGTTTATTTTGTAATCTGTATTTTGTATGATTTTTATGTTTGATAAGCGAGCTAATTTTATTTTACATCATTTTTCACCAGGTCTACGGTGTGTACCTGTGATGTTAAAGACAACAAATGCCCACAGTAAACATCAGTGAAGAAAAGAACGCTCGTGTCTCTCTTAATTGTGCATACCCCCTCTTTAAGGAAACACTGTTGGGATGTCTGGGTGTTTCTCAATCACAGAGCGTTGTAGCATCGACTTTCACAGTTTTCCAAGTTTTATTGCAAAGGTTGTTGACATCAACAAAGGTGAAATTAATTGACTTAATTTTTAAAGTGTCAGATCAGAATAAAGTCTTATCTAATGTGGCGTTTTCTTGAGTCAACACATGAATGTGGTAAATTCACTGTAGGTACTGTAGATATAGGTGTTGTTGTTTACATTTTGCACTATATTGCTGCAATTGTTGATTTTGTTCTACTAAAACTAGGCTTTGCCATAGTTTAACATTGTTTTAGTGTAGCATGTTATTTGCATATATAATCAAATGCAAATGTACTGTATAGGCTACTGAAAAATAAAATAAAGTAACTCATATTATTTGCAGTATAGTTTGTTTTTCACGCTTGACATCGCCGTGTTTGGCCTGCAACCCACAGACACTTTTTCATTTTGGCCCTCGGAGACAAAAGGTTTGGGCACGCATGTTATAGAGCAGGGGTTATGAATTAAATTTCACCAAGGTCTGAAATGAAAAAAAAAGGTCAAGCAAAGGTCCGGAACATACGGGGTTAAATCAGGATTTTTAAGCCTTTTTTAAATCTATTTCTGTGATTTGAAAATAATGCAATCATTGAATCCTGTTATTGTTTTTTTTGCTCTAAAATAAGTTTGGGCTCCTAAATAGCAGAGTGCATAGGCTACTGTAGCCTATTATACACAATGCGCACATAATATATGACAGTGATGTGTTTCTTTGCTCAGTTCAACACACTGAGCCCTGTTTAGTCCAGGTTTAGTCCTGGCCTAGTCCAGGTTTAGTCCTGGTTCAGACCTGCTCGGGAAACAACCGCGCTATTTGCCGCATTACGACCACACGTGCATATTTAATTAGGGCGTCCTCCGCTTTTGTTTTTAGCGAGCCATATTTCAGTCATTCCAAAACCATTTCTAAAATGTAAAAAGGATCATAAAGCTAAGATGTAGGACTTTCTCTTTCTGTTCGTCTGGGCTACAGTTTACTGCTCTGCAGTCAGAGAGGGAGAGGGAGGGAGGGTGAAGAGATTGAGAGTGAGTAGATTGAGGAAGTGGAGAGAGATTGAGAGTGAGAGATTGAGAGAGAGTATGAAAGTGAGAGAGATTGAGAGTGAGAGATTGAGATGAGAGAGTGAGAGATAGAGAGAGATGAGATGAGAGATTGAGAGTGAGAGATTGAGAGTGAGAGAGTGAGAGAGATTGAGAGTGAGAGAGTGAGAGTGAGAGAGTGAGAGAGAGAGTGAGAGAGAGAGTGAGAGAGAGAGAGATTGAGAGTGAGAGATTGAGAGTGAGAGAGTGAGAGAGTGAGAGTGAGAGAGATGAGAGTGAGAGGTGAGAGAGAGAGTGAGAGAGAGAGTGGAGAGAGAGAGATGAGAGTGAGAGAGTGAGAGAGGAGAGTGAGAGTGAGAGTGAGAGAGAGAGAGAGAGAGATTGAGAGTGAGAGAGTGAGAGTGAGAGAGAAGAGAGTGAGAGAGAGAGTGAGAGTGAGAGAGAGAGTGAGAGTGAGAGAGAGAGAGATGAGAGGAGAGAGTTGAGAGTGAGAGGAGAAGAGAGTGAGAGAGGAGGAGAGTGAGAGAGGAGAGTGAGAGAGTGAGAGAGTGAGAGTGAGAGAGTGAGAGAGTGAGAGAGAGAGAGGAGAGTGAGAGGAGAGGAGAGTGAGAGAGTGAGAAGAAGAGTGAGAGTGAGAGTGAGAAGAGAGTGAGAGAGTGAGAGAGAGAGTGAGAAGTGAGATTGAGATTGAGGATTGAGAGTAGTGAGAGAGTGAGAGAGTGAGAGAGTGAGAGTGAGAGAGAGAGTGAGAGAGAGAGAGAGAGAGTGAGAGTGAGAGAGTGAGAGTGAGAGAGAGAGGAGAGGAGAGAGAGAGAGAGTGAGAGTGAGAGGTGAAGAGTGTGACAGAGAGACAGAGAGAGAGAGAGAGAGAAAGAGAGAGAGAGAGAGAGAGACAGAGAAGACAGAGAGAGAAGAGAGAGAGAGAGAGAGAGACAGAGAGAGGAGTGGGGGGAGGAGTGTGAGAGTGAGCAGTGAGAGAGTGAGAGTGAGAGAGTGAGGAGTGAGAGAGTGAGAGGAGAGTGGAGAAGAGAGAATTGGAGAGAGAGACAGAGAGAGAGAGAGAGAGACAGAGAGAGAACAGAGAGAGACAGAGAGAGAGAGAGAGAGACAGAGAGAGACAGAGAGAGAGAGAGAGAGAGAGAGTGGGGAGGAGATTGAGAGTGAGAGACGTGAGAAGTGGAGAGTGAGAGTGAGAGAGTGAAGTGAATTTAGAGAGAAGAAGAGAGAAGAGATTGAGAGAGGAGACAGAGAGAGAGACCAGAGAGAGAGAGACAGAGAGAGACAGAGAGACAGAGAGAGAGAGAGAAGAGAGAGAGATGAGAGAGAGGAGACAGAGAGACAGAGAGTGAGAGTGAGAGAGTGAGAGAGAGTGAGAGAGAGAGAGATTGGAGAGTGAGAGAGTGAGAGAGAAGAGGAGTGGGAGAGTGAGAGAGAGAGAGTGAGAAGAGAGAGAGAGAGACAGAAGAAGAAGACAGAGAGAGAGAGAAGAGAGAGACAGAGAGAGAACAGAGAGAGAAGAGACGGAGAGAGAGAAGACAGAGAGTGAGAGAGAGAGTGAGAGAGTGAGAGAGTAGAGAGAGTGAGAGCGAGAGTGAGAGAGGTGGAGTGATGAGTGAGATTGAATTGAGGAGAAGGAGAGGAGAGTGAGAGAAGAGAAGTGAGAGGAGAGAGAGAGAGTGAGAGTGAGAGTCGAGAGACAGTTGAGAGTGGGTAGGGCAGTGAGAGTGAAAAGAGAGAGAGAGAGAGAGAGTGAGACGGTGAGAGTGAGAGTTGAGTAAGAGAGTGAGAGATGAGAGCTGAGAGAGTGGGAGAGTGAGAGTGAGTGAGTGAGAGTGATGAGGGTTAGAGTGAGAGAGAGTGAGGGTGAGATTTGAGAGTGAGAGAGTGAGAAGTGAGGGTGGGAGAGAGAGAGAGAGCAGATTGAAGTGAGCAGAGTGAGAGTGAGAGAGTGAGAGTGTGAGAGTGAGAAGAGAGAGAGAGAGAGAGAATTGAGAGAGTGAGAAGTGAGAGTGAGAGTGAGAGGAGAGAGAGAGAGGAGAGAGA
>VHKM01001236.1:0-97216 GCA_007210695.1 Neogobius melanostomus | reverse complement strand
TACATATAAAACAAAGACATATGAGTGAAGTAAAAAAGGGCAAGATTAAGGACTCGCTCTGGTTTCATTATACTGTATGCCTTGGCGTTGCTGTGAGTTGATGTCACTTTTGAATTAATAAATAATAAAAAAAAATGAAAAATTACAAGAATTACTTTTAGAAATGCTTGTCTGGCAATGGTTAGGTGGAGGGCTCGGCCGCAAGAGTACTGTGGGAGAAAAAAGTGAACCACAACACTCACAACCTGAGGCGTCTCTGGCCTTCACACCTACATCTCCTGGGCATCAACCACCTGTCGGACCTGTACATTATTTAACACGCAGTTTGTCTTAAGGACTTACAGATTAAAATGTTAAAAGTAATATTCTCCCCTACATGTTCCAGCCATGTCCTAAGTTGTTAGAATGAGAGCAACCTGTTTCACTCACAACGTGCCTCTAAAATCCTGCACGTCACTAAAAAGGTTGTAACTCGGTCGGAAGTGCCGTCATGCACGAGCTTAATATAATGAGACTGCAGTTACGCTAAACAGGTTGGCAGCTAGTGAGTTAAAAATGACTCATTGTCATGACCAGAGCTGTTACTGGTTAGTCAGTGAGGGCCAGAATGTGCTTCGGACCTATGAGATTTTTTTTTTTACCTAGATTATTTTTGCACTCCCAACTAAAGAGAGGTGCTGAAATTCTACGCCAGACCTAAGTTCCCCAAGGCTCAAGATCACACCAACCCCTCTCCCAAGTCAGAGATAAGGATGTACCAGACAGTGTGGACTGGAGGAATCTGGCCGGGACCAGTGTCAAGGATAGGTAGAGAAAACCTCTGACGGATGATGTTCATCATTTCCATACACATTTATGATCTTAGGCGGCGGTGTGGACGTGCTGCCTCATGCTGTGGGGGCCTCTGGAGGGGAGTGGGCCAAGAAAAAACATGTGGACCCAGCCCCCAGAACCTGGTGGACTGTTCGGGAATATGAAATGAGGAGTGAGGTGGATACATCATCAAGCGTTGATTATGTATTGACAATCAAAAGGATTGGACTCCGAAGCGTCCTACTTATAAGTTGGAGGTAAGCAACTCCAATGTACAATGACAAAACATGTGCTCTTTAGTAGATCATGATAACAACTGTAAATATTATCTGTGCAACAAAGATGAAGGTTCTTGTTTAAGAGTGCGTCAAGAGAATGTGACCTTATCAGACTCAAAAGTCTATGAAGGTCACATTTTCTGGTTCAGAGTGACTGAAAACGTTTGCTGCAATAAAAGCCCAGTAAAAGAGTGAGACAGTGTTCGGAGCTTTTCTTCAGTAGTTCTATTCCTTTACCACCTGTCGTAAAACCCTTCCCTGGTTTGCAAGCGCTTCCCTTTCTCATAGTTCTGA
Organism: Neogobius melanostomus; assembly: GCA_007210695.1. Taxonomy (NCBI): domain Eukaryota; kingdom Metazoa; phylum Chordata; class Actinopteri; order Gobiiformes; family Gobiidae; genus Neogobius; species Neogobius melanostomus. Next base: position 95,831 of record VHKM01001236.1, on the reverse strand, counting down.
CCAGCCTTGATTAGTTTGACGCTAGCTTTAAGCAGCTATTGCTCGCGGCATAAGCAGCGATCAAAATACATTTGCAGAAAAAACACTTTTTAAAATTTATTTACCTGATAAGACACGTGCAGTCTTGTCTGCCACCAAAAATATCCACCAGGAATGCCAGACTCTCCAAATCACACGAGATGCATTGATGGAACAACATCCTGTGATCTTTGCTGGAGCAACGCCCCTTTTGGGGAATGAGAGTACAATATGCATGCTTTTTGGAGAACATTAACATTTCTCTCATTCTCAGGATAATATTCAAACTAGGATCATAATCACAGAAACTGATTAAGGACACACAACCGTCATGTCAGAAGATGATTGAAGATTTTGTATTTTTTGTGAAAATATATGAACGGAGTTTCTGGTCAGGGTCATATTGGGCGAAACAGTCTCCACCTGTGTGGCTGTGTTATACACTCGTACGTCTTAATCTGTAATGATCAGACTGTAAACGTTCTAGCCGTTAGCCTAATAATGAATTATCTTTTTTAATAAACGCACATTAACGTTAGCAATAGCAGCTATAGGTTAGCTGCTGAATCAACCAAATGCACCATTTGCTCTAAAGCTACAAAACAACATCGTAGGCTATATGATTTAATTAATGATAATATAACAGGACGACTAAAAAACATAAGCTGTAAATGGCCTTATTAAAGCAATAAGCGAAAAGTTACACACAATTTAAATTTGTACTGACCAGTCAGATCACAGTGTGTTTATCTGCCAGTTACAAACGTTAAATTCTTCTCTGAAATTATCTGAAGCAACAGGTCACTTCTGCTGCTTCTTAACACTTGAGTAAATTAAAAAAAAAGCGGTACCTTGCGCCACAACATGTGAGTAGACGTTGCTCCCATCTATTGCAACTGCGGTTAAGTCCTGAAACTAATTTTCTTAATCAATCTTATTTTATATCAACATATTGCACAACATATGGATGAAAACACTGATAACGTTTTTTATTTTTGATTGTTGTGACCGTCGTAGGATGGTACGTCGGCTACAGATGTTAAACAGGCTGCTAACTGGTTCTTCATACCGTTATGTGACAAGGATGACTCTCTGAACGAAGCCTGTGCTACATTTGGGCCAATTGCGATTGCCCTCTTTGCCTATGACAGTATTGGGGGTAGATCCTGGTAATGATTTGCATATGAGCTAAAGTGTAGATTTTCTTTCTGATGATGAACAATACTGTATATGATTTGACATATTACTGCAACAGCAACTTTATTTTTCACACACGTTTAAAAACACCAAGTGATAAAGTGCTACAAGATAGAATAAACTAAAATATATAACAGTTAAGAATACAACTAAAAAAACAATACACAAAGAAAAAATGTCAACGTCTTAGTGACAAAACGCAAATTAAAAAGGCGAGTTTTAAGAAGAGATTTAAAAACAGGTACAGAAGGGGCCTGTCACAGCAAAAAGCCGGTACGGTGGCCGAGAAAGGGTCACAAGCAAATACAACGCCACAACAAAAACAAATGCAAAACAAAACAGACCCACAAACACAAAACTTTGAAGCCACAAACAACAAACTTAAAAAGTCACAACACATACACTTAAGAAAGCCACACACAACAACTTAACGAAAGTCCAAACAACAATTAACTAAAGCCACAACACAGAACACTTCACGAAAGTCACACACAACAATTAACGAAAGCAAACACAACAATTAACGAAAGTCACAAACAAACAACTTAACGAAATCACAACACAACACTTAACGAAAGCCACAACACAACAAACTTAAACTCAGCCAACAACAACTTAACTAAAGCACAACACAAAACTTAACTAAATACAACAAAAATAACTAAATCACAAACAACAACTTAACCAAGTCACAACACAACAACTTAACGAAAGCCACAACCAACAACTTAACGAAAGCCACAACGACAACAACTTAACGAAAGTCACCAACACATCACAACTTAAGTAAAGTCACAACCACAAAACTTTAACGAAGTCACAACACAACACTTAACGAAAGTCAACACAACAACTTAACTACAAGTCACAACAAACAACTTAACGAATCACAACACAACAACTTAACGAGCCACAAACAACAACTTAGAAAGCCACAAAAACAACAACAACTTACGAAGCATCAGACACAACAACTTCACTAAAGTCACAACACAACAATTAACGAAAGCACAACACACAACTAAACGAAAGTCACAAACAACAACTACTAAAGTCACAACACAAAACTAACTAAAGTCACAACACAACACTTAACGAAAGTCAAACACAACAATTAACTAAACCACAAAAACTTAACGAAAGCACAACACACACACTTAACGACAGCCACAACAGAACAACTTAATCAAGTCACAACACAACACTTTAACCAGTCACAACACACAACTACTAAAGCCCAACACAAACTAACGAAAGCCACACACGACACTTAACAAAGCCAACCAACGACAACAACTTAACGAAAGCCACAACACCAACAACTTACGAAGTCACAACAACAACTTAAGAAACGCACAACACAACATAGAAGCCAAACACAACAACTAAACGAAAGCACAACACAACAACTAACGAGAGTCACAACACAACAACTTAACTAAAGTCACAACACAACAACTTAACTAAAGCACAAACACAACAACTTAATTCAGTCACAAACAACAACTTAACTCAATCAAACACAACAACTTAGACGAGAAAGCCACAACACAACAACTTAACGGAAAGCCACAACACAACAAACTTAACGAAAGCCACAAGCCAGAACAACTTAACTCAAAGTCACAACACAACAACTTAACTCAAGTACAACAAAACAAAACTAACTAAAGCACAACACAACAACTTAAGCTAAAGTCAACAACAAACAACTAAATAAAGTCAAACACAACATTACTAAGTCACAACACACCAACTTACGAAGCCACAAACAACAACTAAGCTCAAGCACAAACACAACAACTTACGAACCACAACACAACAACTTAACTAAAAGCACAACACAACAAACTACGAAAGCCACACACAACAACTTAACGAAGCCACAACACAACAACTACGAAACCCACAACACAACAATAACGAAATCACAACAAACACTTACGAAAGCCACAACACAACAACTTAACGAAAGCCAAACACAACAACTTAACAGAAAGCAAAACACAACAACTTTAACGAGAGTCACAACACAACAACTTAACAAAGTCACAACCACAACAACTTAACGAAAGTACAACACAACAACTTAAAACTAAGTCAAACACAACAATTAACAATCCACAACACAACAACTAACGAGAGTCACAACCAACAATTAACTAAAGTCAAACAAAACAACTTAACGAAAGTCACAACACAACAACTTAAAGAGTCCAACACAACAACTAACTAAAGTCACAAACACAACACTAATTAAAGTCACACACAACAACTTAACTAAAGTCAATACAACAACTTAAACGAAAGCACAACACAACACTACGAAAGCATCAACACAAACTAACGAAAGCCACAACAACAACTTAACGAGAGTCACAACAACAACAATTAATCTAAAGTCACACACAACACTTGAACGAGCACAACAAACAATTAACTAAGTCAAACACACAACTTATACGAAAGCCAACAACACAACAATTAAGCGAGATCACATACAAACAACTTACTAAAGCACAAAAACAAACTAACTTAACGAAAGTCAAAACACAACAATAACGAGAATCACAACACAACAACTTTAACTAAAAGGTCACAACCAACAACAACTTAATTAAAGTCACCAACACACAACTTAACGAAAAGCCACAACACAACAACTTAGACGAAGTCACAACGCAACAACTTAACTAAAGTCACAAACAACAACTTAACAAAGTCACAACAACAACAACTTACACGAGAGCCACAACACACAACTTAACTAAAGTCACAACACAACAACTTAACTAAAGCACAACACAACAACTTAACGTAAAGTCACAAAACACAACACAACTTAACTAAAGTCACAACACAAATTACAAGTCACAAACACAACAACTAACGAAACCACAACACAACAACTTAACCAGTCACACACACAACTTAACGAACGTCACAACACAACAACTTAACTAAAGCCAACAACAAAACAACTTGAAAGAAACCACAACACAACGAACTTAAAACGAAAGCCACAACACAACAACTTAACGAAAGCCACAACACAACAAAACTTACGAAAAGTACAAACAACAACTTTAACGAAAGCCCCACACAACAACTTAACGAAAGCCACAACAAACAACTAACGAAAGCCACAACACAACAACTAACGAGAGTCACACCCAACAACTTAACTAAATCATCAACACAACAACTAAACAAAGTCACAACACAAAAATAACTAAAGCACACAGCAACAATAACGAAAGCCAAACACAACAACTTCGAGAGTCTCACACAACAACTTAACAAGTCACAACACACAACTAACGAAAGCACAAACAACAACTTAATCGAGAGTCACAACACAACAATTAACTAAGTCCACACACAACAACTTACGAGTCACAACACAACAACTTAACGAAATCACAACAAAAACTAAACTAAAGTCACAAACACAACTAACGAAGCACAACACAACAACTTAACGAAAGCCACAACACTAACAACTTAACGAAAGCCCACAACACAACAACTTAACGAGAACGTCACACAACAATCAACTTAACTAAAGTCACAACCAACAACTTAACAAAGTCACAACAACACTAACTAAAGTCACAACAACAAAAATTAACGAAAGCCACAAACAAAACGTTAACGAAAGCCACAACACAACACTTAATTAAAGTCACAAAACAACAACTTTAACTCAAGTCACAACAACCAACAACTATAACTGAAAGCCACAACACAAACACTTAACGAAAGCCACAACACTAACAACTTAACGAAGCACCACAGAACAACTACTCAAGTCACAACACAACAATTAACTCAAGCACAACACAACAACTTAACTAAAGCCACAACAAATTACAAAGTCACAACAGCAACAATTACTAAAAGTCACAACACAACAACTTAACTAAGTCAACACACAACAACTTAACGAAAGCCACAACACAACACTTAACTCAAGTCACAACAAACCAACTTAACGAAACGTCACAACACAACAAACTTAACTAAAGCCACAACACAACAACTTAACTAAAGTCCCAACACAACAACTTAACGAAAGCCACAACACAACAACTTACGAAAGTCACAACACAACAACTTAACAAAGCACAACACAACAACTAACTAAGTCACAAACAACAACTTAACGAAAGCACAACACAACACTACGAAGCCACAAACAAAACTATATTAAGTCACGACACAACAACTTAACTCAAGTCACAAACAACAACTTACGAAAGCCACAACACAAAACTTAACGAAAAGCCACAACAAAGCACTTACGAACCAAACAGAACAACTTAACTCAAGTCACAACACAACAACTTAATCAGTCACATCACAACACTACAAAGCACAAACAACAACTTACGAAGCCACAACACAACAACTAACTCACCAAGTCACAACAAACACTAGACTCACAAACACACAACTTAACAAAACACAACAACAACAACTTAACTAAACGTCCAACACAACAACTAACCGAAGTCACAAACACACTTAACGAAAGCACAACAACAACTTAACGAAACCAAACAACAATTAACCGAAAGTCACACACAACAACTTCTAAAGCACAACACAACAACTTAACGAAAGCCACAACAACAACATTAACGAAAGTCACAACACAACAACTAAGAAATCACAACACACACTTAACGAACAGTCACAAACAACAACTTAACAAAGCCAAACACAACAACTAACAAGCCAAACACAACAACTTAACTAAAGTCACACACCAAACTTAACGAGTCACAAACACACAAAATTAACGAAGTCCAACACACAACTTAACTAAAGTCACAACACACACTTACGAAGTACAACACAACACCTTAACGAAAGTCACAAATAACAACTTAACGAAGCCACACACAACTTAAGAAAGTCACAACACAACAACTTAACGAAAGTCCACAACACAACAACTAACGAAAGTCAATAAAACAACTTTAAACGAAAGTCACAAACAACACTTACGAAGCCACAACACAAACTTAACTAAGTCAACAATACAACATTAACGAAAGTCACAACACAACAACTTAACGAAAGTCCACAACACACAACTTAACTAAAGTCACAACACAACAACTTAACAAGTCACAACAAACAACTTAACGAATCACAACACACAATTAACGAAGCCCACAACACAAACTTAACGATAAGTCCAACACATCATACTTACTGAAGTCACAACACAAAACTTACTAAAGTCACAACAAACACTTAACGAAAGTCACAACACAACACTTAAGAAAGCCACAACGCAAACAACTTAACAAAAGCCACAAACACAACAACTTAAAAAAGCCACAAACACAACAACTTAACGAAAGCCACAACACAACAAACTTAACAAAAGCCCCAACACACAATTAACGAAAGTCACAACAAACAACTTAAACGAAGCACACACACAACTAACGAAAAGTCCAACACACAAAACTTAACGAAGGGAGTCAAACACAACAAGCTTAACTAAAGTGCACAACACAACAACTTAACGAAAGCCAACAACACAACAACTTTAACGAAAGCCACAACACCACTTAAATTAAAGTCAGCAACACATAAACAACTCAGTACAACAACACAACTTAACGAAAGCCAACACACAATTAGAAAGCACAACCAAACAACTTAACGAAAGCCCACAACAGAACAACTTATACTCAATCACAACACAACAAACTACCAAGTACAACACAACAATAACTAAAGCCACACACACAACTTAACGAAAGCCACAACACAACACTTAACTAAGTCACAACACAACAACTTAACGAACGTCACAACACAACACTTAACTAAAGCACAACAAACACTTAACTAAAGTCCCAACCACAAACAACTTAACGAAAGTCACAACACAAAACTTAACGAAAAGCCACCAACAAACAATTAACGAAGTCACAACACAACAATTAACGAAGTCATCAACACAACAATTAATCTAACAGTCACAACACAACACAACTAAAGTCACAACACAACAAAGCTTAACGAAAGTCACAACACAACCAACTTAACGAAAGTCACAACACACAACTTAACTAAATCACAACACAACAACTTAACTCAAGTCACAACCACAACTTAACTCAAGTCAAACATCAACAACTAACTAAAGCACAACACAAACTTAACGAAAGCCACAACACAACACTAACGAAAGCCACAAACAACAACTTAACGAAACCCACAACACAACAACTTAACGAAAGCCACAAAACAACAATTAACGAAAGTCACAACAAACTTAACGAAGCCACAACACAACAACTTAACGAAAGCCCACAACACAACCACTTAACGAAGCCACAACACAACAACTTAACGAGAGTCACAACAAACAACTTAACTAAAGTCACAAACAACAACTACGAAAGTCAAAACACAACAACTAACTAAAGCCACAACACACAACTTAAACTAAAGCCACAACACAACAACTTACTAAAGCCACAACACAACAACTTAACGAAAGCCCAACAACACAACAAATTAACTCAAGTCCATCAACCACACTTAACGAAGCCACAACACAACACTTAACGAAACCACAAACACAACAACTTAACCGAAAGCCACAACAGACAACTTAACTCAGTTCACACACACAACTTAAACTCAAGTACAACAAACAACTTACTAAAGCCACAACACAACAACTAAGAAAGCCAACAACACAACTTAACTCAAAGCCACAACACAACAACTTAACAAAAGCCACAACACAACAACTAACGAAGCCCACAACAAACAACTTAACTAAAGCCCACAACACAACAACTTAACTAAAGCCACAACACAACAACTAAAAAGTCACAACAAACAAATAAGAACGCACAACAACAAACTTTAACGAAGTCAAACAACAACTAACGAAGCAACACATTAAACTTAAAACTAAATCACAAACAACAACAACTCAAGTCACAACACAACAACTTAACGAAGTCACAACACAACAACTTAAATAAAGCCACAAACACAACAACTTAACGAATAGCCACAACACAACAACTAACTCAAGTCACAACACAACAACTTAACGATACGTAAACACAACAACTTAACTGAGAGTCCACAACACACAACTTAACTAAAGTCACAACACAACAACTAACGAAACCACAACACAACAACTTAACTAAAGTCACACACAACAACTTAACGAAAGCACAACAGAACAAACCACAACCTAACTAAAAGTCACAACACAACAACTTAATTAAAAGCACAAACACAAGTATCAGTCACAAACAACAATTAACGAAAGTCCAACACAACACTTAATTAAAGTCATAACAAACCAACTAACTAAATCAGAACAATCAACAACTTAACTAAAGGCCACCAATCAATACAACTTAACTAAGCCCAACACAACAACTTAACGAAAGCCACAACACACCTTAACTAAAGCACAAACACACTTAAATCAAGTCACAACACAACAACTTAACGAAAGCCACACAAAACTTAACGAAAGTCAGCAACACAACAATTAACGAAAGTCACAACACAACACTAAATTAATAGTCACCAACACAAAACTTAACGAAAGTTACAAACAACAAACTTAACGAAGTAACAACACACAACTAACTAAGCCACAACACAAACAACTACGAAGTCAACCACAACAACTTAATAAAGCCACAAACACCAACAACTTAAACGAAAGTCACAACACAACAACTTAACTTAAAGTCACAACACAACAACTTAACGGAAAGCCACAACACAACAATTAACGCATCGTCCAACACAACAACTTAACTAAGTCACAACACAACGAACGTAACTCGTCCAACACAAAAACTTAACGAAGTCACAAACACGACAACGTAACCAAAACCAACACAAACTTAACTAAAAGCCACAACACAACTTAACTAAAGCCAACAACACAACAACTTAACTAAAGCCACAACACAACTTAACTAAAGCCACACAACAACTTAACAACCCAACACACACTTAACAAAAGCCACACCAATAAACTTAACTCAAGTCCACAACAACAACTTAACGACGTCACAAAACAACAACTTAACAAAAGCCACAACACACAACTTAACAAAAACCACAAACAACAACTTAACGAAAGCCACAACACAACAACTTAACTAAAGCCACAACACAACAAACTTAACGAAAGCTCACAACACAACAACGTAACTCAAGTCACAACACAACAACTTCACGGAGAGTAAATCTTCAACGAACGACTCAAGGTCACGAAACAAACTTAACGAAAGCCACAACACACAACTTACTAAAGCCACAACAGACAACTTAAACTGACCACAACACACAACTTAACTCAGTAAACACAACCTTAACGACTCAAACAACAACTTACGAGAGTCACAACACCAACTTAACTAAGTCACAACACAACCAACTTAACGAAGCCCAACACAACAACTGTAACTAAGTCACGAAACACAACAACTTAACGAACGTCACACACAACAATTAACGAGAGTCACCAACACACACTTAACTAAAAACAACACAACAACTTAATTTTAAGTCACAACACAACAAATTAACTCAAGTCACAACACAAACTTAACAAGTCACAACACAACAACTGTACTCAGTCACACACAACAACGTAACTCAAGTCACAACAACACAACTTAACTAATCACAACCAACAACCTTCAATTAAAGTCAGCAACACACAACGTACTTAGTCACAACACAACAACGTAACGAAAGTCACACACAACAACTTAATTAGTCACACACAACCGTTAACTAAGTCACAACACAACAACCTTAACGAACGCCCACAACACAACAATTAATTAAAAGTCACAACACACAACTTAATTTAAGCTCACAACCAACAACTAACTCAGTCACAACACAACAACTTAACGAAAGTCCAACACAACACCTTAACTCAAGTCACAACACAAACTTAACTCAAGTCACAACCAACAACTTAACTAAAGTCACAACCAAAACTTATTAAGTCACAACACAACAACTTAACTCAAGTCACAACAACACTTAACGAAAGTCCACCAACAAATTAACTCAAGTCACACACAACAACTTAACTCAAGTCACAACACAACACTTTAACTAAGTCACAAACAACAACTTAATTAAGTCCACAACCACACAACTACTCAAGTCAAACACAACAACTTACGAAGTCACAACACACAACTTAATAAGTTCACAACACAACAACTTAATTAGAGTCACACACACAACTTAACTAAAGTCACAACACAAACAAATAACGAAACCACAACACAACAACTTATTAAAGTCACACACACAACTTAACTAAAGTACAACACACAACTTAACTAAATCACAACAACACTTAATAAAGTCAACAACACAACACGTAACTCAAGTCACAACACAACAGCTAACGGAAGTCACAACACAACAACTTAATTAAAGTCACAACACACAACTTAATTAAGATCACAACACAACAACTTAATAAAGTCACAACACACAACTTAACGAAAGCCACAACACAACAACTTAAATTAAAGTCACAACACACAACTTAACATAAAGTCACAACACCAACTTAACGAAAGTCACAACCACCACAACTAACGGAATGCCACACGAAGTAACGGACATAAGGAAGTACCGGGCCAGAACTGCAATTAGCAGCTAAACACTGTTACAGCTTTAACATGTTAAGCGGCTTCAAGATTAGCTTCACTACAGAGAGCACGCTTCGCTGCTCAACGAGGGATTTCAGGAGGAAAAGTTTATTTATTAATAGCTAATGACTTGTGGAACCGTAGCTATCATTAAGCCAGCTTTAGCGCCTCACCCGACGTACTTTATTTCAATTCATGTACTGCCCAAGGATGCATATTTGCATAGTCTGTGATCATAAACAACGCACAAGAACCAGTTTTAATAAACTATCTTTATTAAAAGATAGTTTTTTCAGATAGTTTTCTGACTTCAAACTGACGTCAGTTTGAAGTCAGAAAACTTCAAACTGACGCGTTATTGATGTAACCGACTATTACGATGTTGTATAGATACATAAGCCTGATTTGAAGCCTAACACACATGCCTCTGGATATATTTCACATATGTACAGTAATTTATATTTCACTGTCGCCAAACTGATCGAATTCATGAGACTAAACGGGTCTAATCGATGTGGCTTTCTGTGGCACAGCTGTGCGTCAGGACGCACGGGTTGTGCCGCTCCACAGCAGCATCTCTCCCCATAAACTGAGTATAAGCACAGCACATGCCTCATATCAGAGGGGAATGATACGCGTCTATGGTCAGCCATGTGTGTAGGTTTGCATGGGGAGCATACGGCATGGTCATGTGCAGATCTTTTCATTGTGAAGATCTTCCACAAAGGTTTTACACATGCGGCTTTAGACTCGTAGAGAGGACGGGCAAGCATTACAACAGTATTGAATGGTCAAATAACTATTTGCGGAGAGCTTCACAATTTCGGATTGCAACTGAGCTACAGTCTGTTTAATGGAGATAATTTGTGCATACTAGTTCAGCGGAAAGATGTCTGTCAATTTAATAGGTCAAATGTTTTACTCCAACAAGCTATCAGTAATTTGTCACTTGCACAAAGTTAGTAAGACGCAACAGATCTCTCACCGTGCGGTCGCCATGAGCGCGGACCTCTTTTACGCACCACTGGATATGGGAAACTTCGCGCAGCAAGTCCCAAGAAACTGCTCCAGGTAAAGGACACCAGCCTCCCACTGTCCACGAAAGCGTGTTGAAGTCTAGAGCACCTGCTCCTCCCGGTGCAGCTCGTCTTTATGGCGCAAACGTGAACTTTTGTCCTCAACTCGTGCACCTGCACCGACCGACTGAATCTACCATTTTCCAGACTCAGATGCGCCTCTTTACAGAATTATCTTTATCTAACATTTAGAACATTATTTAATAACTATCAATAAAATATGTTGATTATCTTAACATTTAAAAACTTTAAGTTTAAAAAGCTTAATGTCATGTCAAAGGGGCTGCAGCATTAGCCTGCAAAATTAAAGAATATGCCTGCTATCACACGCACACACAGCTGGAAGAATATAGCCTATCTTATGCAATCTACAGTTCAGCAGAAAGCGTTCAACAAAATGCTTAATTATTTTTCTCTTGTTTCATAGGAACAGGCCTCGCCTTTACGCACAAGCTAAATGGAGGCGGAATTTCGAACCCCATGTTGTTAGGCTTATCTTGTTGGTTTCGTTTACTAAACGATTGAAGTAAATAGCTGATGAATTCTTATACTTTTATGGCAGCTGAATTTTGCGCGTGCCATGCTCTGTGCGTCTTTGGTTTGTGGATGGGAATACAACGTTTAGGCCTGTGTGGGGGCATCGGACCTTGTCTAAAAGTTGAAGTCTTGGCATTGAAGACTTCCATTTGATAGACAGACGGTACTTTGGCTATTGCGCGCTCACACCTGTAGCTTGCCCTGAGTGACCCATTATATGTGGAGCAGCCGCCAGCCGTGCGTCCTGACGCACAGAAAGCCACACCGATTAGACCTGTTTAGTCTCATGGATCGATCACAGTTTTTCGACAGTGAAATATACATATATAAATATACTGTACATATGTGAAATATATCCAGAGGCATGTGTGTTAGGCTTCAAAACAGGCTTATGTATTTATACAACATCGTAATAGTCCGGTTACATCAATAATTCGTCAGTTTGAAGTCTTCTGTTGAAGATAGTTTATTAAAACTGGTTCTTGTGCGTTGTTTATGATCACAGACTATGCAAATCAACTTTTTTCATTGTATTTATTTATTTAATTCAAAAGTGACATACAACAATCACAACAATCGCCAACTTAGAACTAGGTTAGTAAGACGTTTGGAGGGTCTGCTTATAACTGTTTATTTACACTTTTTTAGTTCATGAGCGGTACTCTAAACAAAACGAATTACTGCATTAGATTATGCATTCAAATGAAGGCCAAAATTCATCATTCATCATTACTCAGAAATGTACTTAATTATTAAACAAAATATGAAATAGACTTATCACAAGCACACATCATGTAAATATACTTATGCTCTGACACAGCATTCGTTGTCATTATGATTTTTCATTGTTCTTATGTATTTTCCTCCCTCAGGTGTGTACTACAATCCTGATTGTCCACAGGACCTCGACCATGGAGTGCTGCTCGTAGGTTATGGCACGGATGATACTTCTGGGCTCGACTACTGGCTGATCAAAAACAGGTGAGATCGACTTTACCAAACCGTTTCTGATCGGGCTTATTATCATGTTTGCTGGTACCTATCTTTTACTTAAGTTTTACACTGCTGTTTGGGCTGTGGGTCAACACGTATAACCGCTTAATAATATCATCAAACACAAACATTTGATACACATACGTTTTTTAAGTTATATTACAAAAACATAATCAAGGTGCAGTTTTAAAAGCCTGAATAAAGGATGATGAGGATATTCAATTCAATTCAATTCAACTTTATTACAGACTCGCAGTCCAAAGAGACAGAGAACGTATAGCAAACACAAAAGAAACAAAACAATGTCACAGTCACTTTAAAAAGACAGCTATACCAGTGCCTCCACATACTGGACTGATAGCGAACGGCACTACAGGTGACATCCACCACTGACCCAACAGTATTCACTGACTTATTCAAACGGCATCTAGCTTCCGCAGCGTGTTTATTCCAGCAGTGACAAACATCTCACTCACTCTGGTCCATCTCAGCTTCCTGAGAAGCACACGCAGAGCGTCATTATAGGCCACCTGCAAACTTTGCAGAGTTCCTTTTTTATAGTTCAACCAAAGGAGCACTGTGTACAGAGGTGTACAATATGATTTGAACGACATTATTTTTACTTTGTCCGTACAAAATCAAAATGTACGTGCCAGCGTGTTTGCCTGGGCAAACAACGTTCTACATGTCAGCATCATCAGACAAGTCTTCTGTCAATATATGCCCAAGATATTTAATTTTGTTCATAACATGAAGCGTTGCATTAGACAAATAAAAATCAGGACATGTTTTTATCCTCCTTGGTTCTCCAGATCATGACCAAACCTTTCACTGCATTATATTGATGTCATGCTCCAGGCCGTAATATGACCTTTCAATGTCATTAACTCTTTCTGAACCTGTTTGGACCATGCTCTTTGTCTTCCACTTCACAAATTCTGCCTTTAATGCCTTTACTTCTTCTCATTTGTAGTTGGGGAGAAGGTTGGGGCGAGAACGGCTACATCCGGATGGCACGCAACAAGGGCCAAATGTGCGGCATCTCACTGTATTCAGTCTATCCCGAGTAAACACCGTGACAAGCCAATGCAGTTTTCATTTTTATGTTTTAACATCAGTTTCCCGGTCGATGAACGTTCTTTTGTTTGTTTACCAATGATGTATTTTGGAAATCTGATCATAAGTAAGGTTTTGAAATGGTCATCTCAACGGTTGAGTTGCTGCTGTTGTTTTCTGACCTCTGCGTCTCCCGTTCACTTCATTTTCACTGTAAGGTTTGGAGTGAATCATTTCTACACACGACTGATCTGTGCTCACAGATATGAGGTCAGCATAAGCAAATAAAATAATGGATTTACAATTGTAATGTTGATTTCTTCTCATTGATAAAACATGTTACACAATGTAAAAGGTATTTATGTTTGCGTTTTTTGTGTTGATCCTCAAGTTGATTCTCCAGTCAGAGCAGAATGAGCTCTACACATGCCTCCTACTCCGACAAGCCCAGCACTTGTCTCCATTAAAGTCCTACTCAGTACAAGAGCAGCACCCAGTAGTTTAAGCTCTAAGCCAAGGGTCTGCAACCTTCACGATGAAAAGAGCCATTTTGCCCCCTCTGCGAGCTGCAAAATACAACACAGTTTATAAACTTTTAAAAGTTTGTACAATTTCCGTTACAACCACGGAATACAACAAACATAAGTGCAGTCTGCATGTGACCTACTTTGAAATAGCCTAAATTAAACAGTGAACTATGCAGGGCTATTTGTGTCCTTCCTATATTTGTGTAAAATTAAAATCAGCATACTTCAATATAAAGAAAACCGCTTTAAAAAAGTAAACATTCAAGTAGGAACGTTTGTGACAAGTCCATTTCAGTTTAGTCTCCACTGGGGTTTCTTTCATTGCCAGCAATCAATGGAAGCATCAAATCCTACATCAGCTCCGGGTCTAATAATATTCATTTTTATTTTTGAGGTCCTATAATTATATGTCTTTATTATTATTTGACAAAAAAAAGTATTATATATATTTTGCTTCAGAATTTAGACGGCAAAAAAAATATGATATGATGATTTATTTTAGCGTTTGCAGTGATATTTCAATACATATCCGCCAATTTATTTATTTTGGCAGTTTTAGTCTTTAATCTTTCACCTGCACGTCCTTCCGTGTTCAAGCTGCGTGCGTCAGGTGACTTCCAACAGCACGCACGCACAGAGATAGACCGGGGAGTCACATGATCCATCCACTTCGAATAAAATCTGTACAATCCCGCGTCTGACCCACACCGCAGCCATGAACTCTAAAAGGACAGGTGAGCGCACGTATCTCCTTTTGTTTTTACGTGGGCTCAAGTTTTGTTTTGTTTTTCCTCTCAGAGAGAAGGGAGTAGTGTAGAGTAGATCTGAAGTTTCTTTCACTTTCTTTTTGGCATGTGGTCAGTAGGTTTTTAGTAAAATTACAGTATTAAAGCATAGCTAGCCTAAACTGGAAAGCTCAGCAAATGTGTTACACACGCCTAATGATAATATCCTTATATGAAAGTGTAGGACAGTAACTCAAGTAAAAATGTTGAACTCTAGGTGTGAAAAATTTACATAACAATAACGTATTTAAATTGCGTATTTTCTGCTCTTCAATCACATTTTTTTTCTGTTTGTATTTTTCTCCATATAGGCATGGAGCAATTTTGTTTAGAAATATAAACAATAACAGCACCTTTGTAGCCTTAGTTTAAAAGTACATAGGTCAAAATGTGGTTTTAGGGTGACCTGAAATACATGAAGCTTTACCTATGTGTGAACACAAGTCTACAGCCGTGAATCCATAAGATGTAACTCAGCTACTCACACTGTTGGGGAGAATACTTTGAAATTACTTGCCTTAAAATGTAGTTTGTAACGTAGTCCGTTACTTTGTGGAATCAGAGTACTGTATTCTGAATACTTTTAATACTTTTAGATACTTTCACATAATTGTCATTATATTTATGTATAAATATGGCGTATAATTACAAAAATGAAGACTATGATTGTTATAACACCTGGTATAAGCTCACATACCATGAATGAGGAACTCTTGAATTATCTGGAGCAGCAGATGCAGCGTCATGTGACGCTTTTGCAGTGATGTATGAACTGTGGCATAAGGCCTTTTGAATCTTTATTTTAGGAGGAAAAACAGGTCATCATTAAAAGTTCTTTTTAATAATGTTGTGTAATATGGAGTTAAAATGTAATGATTGAGTACTGTGAGGTATTCCTTTTGATATTTGTAAAGTAACTGTATTCTAAATACTCTCAAGTGAAAGTGTAACTTTACCAGAATACAGTTACTCAAATGAGTATACATGCATTTAGTAATTACCTAACACTGACTACTCGACTGGTTCTATGGTTGAATTGAATTGGTTGTTGGGGTGACTTTGCTTAGATGCGTAAAATAACTATTACTATATATATATATAACTATAACTAGTTCATCATTTGTCACAGGCCTGACTGCCTCTCATGCGTGTACGGCGTGTGGGCGGTGGTCGGACCGTCGAAGTTTCTGCCAAGTCAGCCCGGGAGTAGCTCTGGCTCATCCACTCAACCCGTTATCTAGAGCTCCAGTGACTCCCTTGTGCAGAGAGTAAATGTATTATGGACTACACTAGAAAGCATTAGGACAAATCTAAAAGAGTAAAATGTGGCTAACCAATAGCAATAAATGTTCTATTTTAAGTGCTTGTTGTGTATTACTAAATATCGACCAACAAATGGAGCCATAACAGTAACAGATACTATTTAGAATTCAGGAAAATCTGCTCATCTCTTCGTTTAGTCAATAAAAGTAAAGGTTAACGCTAAAGTAGGGCACTTGTTCCTGGTTGATGAAAACTTTCTAGAAATACTCGCCCGTCAGCATATTTCTCTTACCACGCTTTTGTGAGCGGATACTTCCTCTTAATCAAGCTGTGCTTTGTGATCATTTGTGTTACATTGTGATTCTTTGTGTTCAACAGGGCACTTGTGAAAAAGATTGTCTCACGTCGACCCAGTAAAAAAGAAAAGAAAAAGATTACGTGTAAAAATATGTGTGATGAGGTTTTGCAGCCAAACCATGGACACTTCTCGTCCTGCTCATTGTTAAACGTTTATTTTAAGTCTGGAGCAAAAATGATACAAGTTTACTTCTCTTTCACAATACAAAAGCATGCAAACATAACATTTGGTTTTGATATTCTATAGATTTGACTTTTTCTTGTTTTGTTCTTTTGTGTAATGTTTTGTTTGTTTTTATGATTACATATTTTTCTACTCTTCAGTTACATTTGTTTCTTTTTTCTACAGTTTTCGACAGTTCGAAACTAAAAGCTTCTCGACTGGAGAGCAACAGTGTATTGCCTCATTTGAAAGCTAAGACCTACAAAAGTCACATTGTCGCCGCGTTAATGTCGTTTGAAGCGTTTTTGGCGTGTTTTTGTCACTTTTTTTTCATCCTCATTTTCGCCGATATTTTGATGTTTTTTTGTTTTTGTTTAGTTTAGTTTATTTGTTTATTTGAGCAGTAAACACTCTGCTCAAAAGGAGTGGGCTGAAGCAAGAAGCTTATAAACGCCCACCCCCAAAATCAATACAATAAAAATTATCATTTCACAAGGAATATAGTGGAACAATCAAAGGAACAAAACAACAACAATGAAACAGCAAAAAAAAAAGATTATATACACCTGCAGTTTCTGATCACGGCTTAAATGACCATTTACAAGATAGCATTTACATTAAGACATTACATGACAGAAACTCATGTACTGTATACATTCCCCAAGAAGGAGTAATACTGATTAGGAAACAACAATGATAATGCCGAGAAGCTTTTAGATTTGGGTAAAGCTGAACTGGAGAGAATGCACTGGGTTAAGGCAGGGGTTAAGAGGTTAATCCTGTCAATATTCATTGATTGTACTTCAGTAGAGTGTTTGTTGAGAGCTCCTCTACATTTGAAAGATAAAATGATCATTCTTTCTACTCCACTGCATTCAAAGTAAAACGTCAATTTGGCCATGTGTGTGTTTTGTTTATTTTAAAATCCTTATGTGTAATGTACACTCTGGAACAGTAGGTGGCGCTGTGCTATCATGTACCGTGAAATGCCGCTGACTCACAACAGGGAAGAATGTTTGTCCCCGTCGTGTTGCCGTACGGGTGGGGAATTCGGGCGCAATATTAGTGTTTTTGGAGATGCAAAGTTATTGTTTACCTTGTGTTTAAACATATTTGTACTTTCTACTTCCTGAAGTACTTTCACTTTAGTTACAATGTGAACCTTCTACTTGTAACAGAGAATTGTATAGAAAGGAGCAGGTGAGGGGCGGTGTCCTTTTTAAATTGAGTGAGTGAACTGTGATCTAATCATTATGGTTTGTGTTGTCCAGGCGTGATGTTGGGAGTGTGGCTGTTGGTTTGTCTCTGCGCGCCGGTTTTGGCGGAGTTCGACTCTAGACTGGACCAGCACTGGGAGCTCTGGAAGAAGACGTACCAGAAGAAGTACCACAATGAGGTTTGCCAGTCATTTGCTGTTTTGCCGTATGGCTCTACACTAGGATATAAAAAGTGTGTATGTATATATATATATATATACACAAATTGTAAATTATTGTTATTATTATTTTTAATATAAAAAAAAAAACTCTTCCTCACCCTCCGCAAGCGGTCTCTCTTTTTCCTCCAAGCTCGGGTCCTCTACCAGAGGCCTGGGAGCTTTAGGGTTCTGCGCAGTATCTTTGCTGTTCCTAGAACTGCACTTTTCTGGATCGAGATGTCTGATGTATTTCCTGGGATCTGCTGGAGCCACTCCTCCAGTTTGGGGGTCACTGCCCCGAGTGCCCCAACGACCACGGGCACCACTGATGCCTTCACTCTCCAGGCCTTCTCTAGCTCTTCTCTGAGCCCCTGGTATTTCTCTAGTTTCTCGTGTTCCTTTTTCCTAATGTTGAAGTCGCTTGGTATTGCTATGTCAACCACCACGGCTTTCCTCTGCTCTATGTCCACCACCACAATGTCCGGTTGGTTTGCCATTACCATTCTGTCCGAATATATATATATATATATATATATATATATATATATATATATATATATATAAAAAACTCTACCTCACCCTCCGCGGGCGGTCTCTTTTTCCTCCAAGCTCGGGTCCTTTGTCCACCACCACAATGTCCGGTTGGTTCACCATTACCATTCTGTCCGTCTGTATCTGGAAGTCCCACAGGATCTTGGCTCGGTCATTCTCTACTACCTTTGGAGGTGTTTCCCACTTTGACCTTGGGGTTTCCAGCCCATACTCTGCACAGATGTTCCTGTACACTATGCCAGCCACTTGGTTATGGCGCTCCATGTAAGCTTTCCCTGCCAGCATCTTGCACCCTGCAGTTATGTGCTGGATTGTCTCATTGGCCTCTTTGCACAGTCTACACCTGGGGTCTTGTGTGGTGTGATAGATCTGGGCCTCTATTGCTCTGGTGCTCAAGGCCTGCTCCTGTGCAGCCATGATGACTGCCTCTGTGCTGTCCTTCAGGCCAGCTCTGTCCAGCCATTGGTAGGATTTCTTGATATCCGCCACTTCAGTTATGTTTCGGTGGTACATGCCGTGTAGGGGCTTGTCCTCCCATGACGGGACCTCCAGCACCTCATCTTCTGTTCCCCATTGTCTGAGACATTCACTGAGCACGTCATCTGTTGGAGCCTTGTCCTTGATGTACTTGTGGATCTTGGATGTTTCATCCTGGATAGTGGCTCTCACGCTCACTAGTCCTCGGCCTCCTTCCTTACGGCTAGTGTACAGTCTCAGGGTGCTGGATTTGGGGTGGAACCCTCCATGCATGGTTAGGAGCTTCCGTGTCTTAACATCTGTGGTCTGTATCTCATCCTTTGGCCAGCTTATTATTCCTGCAGGGTATCTGATTACTGGCAGGGCGTAGCTGTTTATTGCCCGGGACTTGTTCTTGCCATTGAGCTGGCTTCTTAGGACCTGCCTTACTCGTTGGAGGTATTTGGCCATAGCCGCTTTCCTTGTCACCTCTTCGAGGTTGCCATTTGCTTGTGGGATTCCGAGGTACTTGTAACTGTCCTCAATGTCTGCTATTGTTCCTTCTGGGAGTGAGACCCCTTCTGTGTGGACTACCTTCCCTCTCTTAGTCACCATCCGGCCACACTTCTCTAGTCCGAATGACATCCCAATGTCTGCACTGTATATCTGGATGGTATGGATCAGTGAGTTGATGTCTCGCTCATTCTTAGCGTACAGCTTGATGTCATCCATGTAGAGGAGGTGACTGATGGTGGCCCCGTTCCTGAGTCGGTATCCATAGCCAGTCTTGTTGATTATTTGGCTGAGGGGGTTCAGACCTATGCAGAACAGCAGTGGGGACAGGGCATCTCCTTGGTATATGCCACATTTGATGGAGACTTGTGCAAGTGGCTTGCCATTGGCCTCAAGGGTGGTTTTCCACAACCTCTTCGAGTTTGCAATGAAGGCTCTTACAGTCCTGTTGATGTTGTATAGTGCCAAGCATTCAATGATCCAAGTATGTGGCATTGAGTCGTAGGCTTTCTTGTAATCAATCCAGGCAGTGCTCAGGTTAGTGTGTCGGGTTCTGCAGTCTCGAGTGACTGTTCTGTCTACCAGGAGCTGGTGTTTGGCACCTCTGGTATCTTTACCGATTCCCTTCTGAGCTGTGCTCATGTGTTGATTCATATGCCCGCTTATCTTAGCCGCTATGGTGCCGGACATGAGCTTCCACGTTGTGGAGAGGCAGGTTATTGGCCGATAGTTGGATGGGACTGTACCCTTTGAGGGATCCTTCAGGATCAGGATTGTGCGCCCTTCGGTTAACCATTCAGGGTGATTCCCATCAATATATATATATATATATATATATATATATATATATATATAAAATCTTAAAAGGTAACGAGAGAGACATGATTTTTTTAGCTCATGATTTGGAGAAGAGCCAAATTGTGATGAGCACGTTCTTCTTTAATCCATCCGTTTATTCTTTGACCATGTCTTCTCGAGCACATCCCAGAGATTATAAAATATGACAAACCCATGAGTGAAAATGTATGCTCCGTTAACCACTTTTTTCCACAATTTTATCTCAAAGTTTCCTGGCGTGTTGGTTATGACATATCGTATATACATGCATGGCTTTAATAGTAGTTAAAGGTTCTGTATTTTTAATATTGTAAATAACTGAATATAAACAAAAACAGCTGTAAATACTGTAAATAATAATAATAAATATATATGCAAATATATATACATATAAAAAAACAAAGACATCATGTAAGTGTGAAGTAAAAAAAGGGGCAGATATAGGACTCTGCTCTGTTTCATTCATACTGTATGGGCTTGGCGGTGGTTGTGATTGTTGGATGTCACTTTTGAATTAAATAAATAAATAAAATGAAAAAAATGAAAAATTAAATGAATTACTTTTCATGAAATGCTTGTCTGTGCACTGGGTTTAGGTGGAGGAGCTCGGCCGCAGAGTACTGTGGGAGAAAAACGTGAACCACATCAACACTCACAACCTGGAGGCGTCTCTGGGCCTTCACACCTACACTCTGGGCATCAACCACCTGTCGGACCTGGTACATTTATTTTAACACGCAGTTTGTTCCTTAAAGGGACTATACGGAGTTTAAAAATGTTAAAAGTAAGTATTTTCCTCCCCCTACATGTTCCAGCCATGTCCTAATGTGTAGAATGAGAGCAGACCTGTTCACCACAACGGCCTCTAAAATCCTGCACTGTCACTCAAAAAGGTGTTAACTCGGGTCGGAAGTGCCGTCATGCACGAGCTTAATATAGAGACTGCAGTTACACGTAAGACCTGAGGTGGCAGTAGTGAGTATAAAAATGACTCATATGTCAATGACCAAAGCTGTTTACTGGTGTTATCAGTGACGGGCCAGTGATGTGCTCTCGGACCTATGATGATTTTTTATTTTTTTTACCTAGATGATATTTTTTGCCACTCCCCCAGACTAAAGAAGAGGTGCTGAAATTCTACGCCAACCTGAGGTTCCCCAAGGACTTCAAGATCACACCAAGCCCTCTCCAAGTCAGAGATGAGGATGTACCAGACAGTGTGGACTGGAGGGAATCTGGCCTGGTGACCAGTGTCAAGGATCAGGTAGAGAACACCCTCTGACTGGATGACTTTGTTTCATTCATGTTCAAAACCACATTTAATGATTTCTTAGGGCGCATGTGGATCGTGCTGGGCCTTCAGTGCTGTGGGGGCTCTGGAGGGGATGTGGGCCAAGACCAAAAAGAAACTGGTGGACCTCAGCCCCCAGAACCTGGTGGACTGTTCGGGGAAATATGGAAATGAAGGATGTGGAGGTGGATACATGCATCAAGCGTTTGATTATGTCATTGACAATCAAGGCATTGACTCCGAAGCGTCCTACCCTTATGAGGGCGAGGTAAGCAAACTTCCAATGTACAATGACAAAACATGTTGCTCTGTTCAGTAGACATGATAACAAATCTGTAAATTAGTATCTGCGCAGACAAAGATGAAGGGGTCTTGTTTTTAAAGTGACGTCAAGAAAATGTGACCTTCATCAGACTTTTGAGTCTGATGAAGGTCACATTTTCTTGGTCAGAGTGACTGAAACGTTGCTGCAATAAAAGCCCAGTAAAAGAGTGAGACAGTGTTCGGGAGCTTTTCTTCAAGTTAAGTAATCTATTCTTTTACGCACCTGTCGTAAAACCCTTCTCTGGTTTGCAGAGCTTCCACTTTCTCATAGTTTCTGACCCAGCCTTGATTAGTTGACGCTAGCTTTAGCATGCTATTGCTAGCCGCGGCATATAGCCCAGCGATCAAAAATACATTTTGCAGAGAAAACACTTTTTAAAAATTATTTACCTGATAAGGACAGTGCATGTTTGTCTGCCACCAAAAATATCCACCAGGAAATGTCCTGACTCTCCAAATCACACGAGATGCCATTGATGGGAACAACATCTGTGATCTTTTGCTGAGCAACGCCCCCTTTTGGGGGAATTGAGAGTTAAATATTGCATTGCTGTGTATGTGGAAACATTAACATTTCTCTCGTTCTCAGGATAAAATATTCCAAACTAGGGATCAGAATCACAGGAAATTGATTAAGGACACATCAACTCACTGTTAGAAGATGATTAGAAGATTTTGTATTTTTGTGGAAAATTATATGAACGAGTTTCTGTCAGGGTCATTATTGGGGAAACAGCTCCACCTGGTGGCTGTGTATTATGCACTCTGTGACGTCTTTAATCTGTAATATTCAGACTTGTGAAACGTTCTCAGCGTTAGGCCTAATTAATGATTATCTGTTTTTAAAACGCACATTAACGTTAGCAATAGCAGCTAGTAGGTTAGCTGCTGAATCAACCATGCACCATTTGCTCTAAAGCTACAAAACTACATCGTAGGCTATATGATTTTAATTTAATGATAATATAACAGGGACAGACTAAACACTGAAGCTGTAATTATAAAGCAATCAGCAAAAAAGTTACACACAATTTTTAAGATTTGTCACTGACCAGTCAAGATCACAGTGTGTTTATCTGCTCAGTTTAAAAACGTTAAATGTCTTCTCTGTAAATTATCTGAAGCAACAGGTCACTTCTGCTGCTTCCTTTACACATTCGATAAATTAAAAAAAAAGGGCGGTAACCTTTTGGCGCCACACATGTGACGTAGACGTTGCTCCCATCTATTGCAACTGCAGGTTTAAGTCCTGAACTAATTTATCTTAATCAACGCTTTATTTATATGCACACATTATTGCACAAACAATGGATGAAAATACACTGATTAACGTTTTTTATTTTGATTGTTGTGACCTCTGTAGGATGGTACCTGTCGCTACAATGTTTCAAACAGAGCTGCTAACTGTTCTTCATACCGTTATGTGGACAAGGATGAGCTCTCTCTGAAGAAGGCCTGTGCTACCATTGGGCCAATTGCGATTGCCATCTTTGCCTATGACATATTGGGGTATGAGTCTGGTAAGTTAGATTTGCAATATGAGCTAATAGTGTAGGATTTCTTTCTGATGATGAACATACTGTATAATGATTTGACATATTTACTTGCAACAGCAACTTTATTTTTCACACACTTTAAAAACAACCAAGTTGATCAAAGTGCTACAAGATACAAATAAACTTAAAATATATAAAACAGTTAAAATTACACTAAAAACAAATACACAAATGTAAAAATGTCAACTTCTTAGGGTGTACAAAACGGCAAATTAAAAAGGCGAGTTTTAAGAAGAGATTTAAAAACAGGTACAGAAGGGGCCTGTCACAGCAAAAGCCCGGTACGGTGGCCGAGAAGGGTCACAACAAATACAAACGCCACAACAAAAACAAATGCTAAACAAATACAAACGCCACAACACAACAACTTTGAGCCACAACACAACAACTTAACGAAAGCCACAACACAACAACTTAACTAAAGTCACAACACAACAACTTAACTAAAGCCAAAACACAACAACTTAACTAAAGTCACAACACAACAACTTAACGAAAGCCACAACACAACAACTTAACGAAAGCCACAACACAACAACTTAACTAAAGCCACAACACAACAACTTAACTAAAGTCCCAACACAACAACTTAACTAAAGCCAAACACAACAACTTAACTAAAGTCACAACACAACAACTTAACGAAAGCCACAACACAACAACTTAACTAAAGTCACAACACAACAACTTAACTAAAGTCACAACACAACAACTTAACTAAAGTCACAACACAACAACTTAACGAAAGCCACAACACAACAACTTAACTCAAGTCACAACACAACAACTTAACTAAAGTCACAACACAACAACTTAACTAAAGTCACAACACAACAACTTAACTAAAGCCACAACACAACAACTTAACTAAAGCCAAACACAACAACTTAACTAAAGTCACAACACAACAACTTAACTAAAGTCACAACACAACAACTTAACTAAAGTCACAACACAACAACTTAACTAAAGTCACAACACAACAACTTAACAAAGCACAACACAACAACTTAACTAAAGTCACAACACAACAACTTAACTAAAGTCACAACACAACAACTTAACTAAAGTCACAACACAACAACTTAACTAAAGTCACAACACAACAACTTAACTAAAGTCACAACACAACAACTTAACGAAAGCCACAACACAACAACTTAACTAAAGTCACAACACAACAACTTAACTAAAGTCACAACACAACAACTTAACTAAAGTCACAACACAACAACTTAACTAAAGTCACAACACAACAACTTAACTAAAGTCACAACACAACAACTTAACAAAGCACAACACAACAACTTAACTAAAGCACAACACAACAACTTAACTAAAGTCACAACACAACAACTTAACGAAAGCCACAACACAACAACTTAACTAAAGTCACAACACAACAACTTAACGAAAGTCACAACACAACAACTTAACTAAAGTCACAACACAACAACTTAACTAAAGCCAAAACACAACAACTTAACTAAAGTCACAACACAACAACTTAACTAAAGTCACAACACAACAACTTAACTAAAGTCACAACACAACAACTTAACGAAAGCCGCAATGGAAGTAACGGTCAAAACGGAAGTGACCAGAGCCAGAAATTATTAGCACCTAAAAACACTGTTACAGGCTTTATACATTGTAAAGCGGATCAAATTAGCTTCACTACAGAGAGCTGGCTTGTGGAACCCTATGAAAAGTTGTTTCATAGGAACAGGCCTCGCCTTTACGCACAAGCTAAATGGAGGCGGAATTTCGAACCCCATGTTGTTAGGCTTATCTTGTTGGTTTCGTTTACTAAACGATTGAAGTAAATAGCTGATGAATTCTTATACTTTTATGGCAGCTGAATTTTGCGCTTGCCATGCTCTGTGCGTCTTTGGTTTGTGGATGGGAATACAACGTTTAGGCCTGTGTGGGGGCATTGGAACTTGTCTAAAAGTTAAAGTCTTGGCATTGAAGACTTCCATTTGATAGACAGACAGTACTTTGGCTATTGCGCGCTCACACCTGTAGCTTGCCCTGAGTGACCCATTATATGTGGAGCAGCCGCCAGCCGTGCGTCCTGACGCACAGAAAGCCACACCGATTAGACCTGTTTAGTCTCATGGATTCGATCACAGTTTTTCGACAGTGAAATATACATATATAAATATACTGTACATATGTGAAATATATCCAGAGGCATGTGTGTTAGGCTTCAAATCAGGCTTATGTATCTATACAACATCGTAATAGTCCGGTTACATCAATAATTCATCAGTTTGAAGTCTTCTGTTGAAGATAGTTTATTAAAACTGGTTCTTGTGCGTTGTTTGTGATCACAGACTATGCAAATATGCATCCTTGGGCAGAACATGAATTGAAATAAAGTACGTCGGGTGAGGCGGCTAAAGCTGGCTTAATGATAGCTGCGGTTCCACAAGCCATTAGCTATTAATAAATAGACTTTTCCTCCTGGAATCCTTCGTTTGAGCAGCGAAGAATTTGTAGCTCTCTGTAGTGAAGCTAATTTGATCCGCTTTACAATGTATAAAGCCTGTAACAGTGTTTTTAGCTGCTAATAATTTCTGGCTCCGGTCACTTCCGTTTTGTCCGGTTACTTCCGTTGCGGCATTCGTTAAGTTGTTGTGTTGTGGCTTTCGTTAAGTTGTTGTGTTGTGGCTTTAGTTAAGTTGTTGTGTTTTGGCTTTAGTTACGTTGTTGTGTTGTGGCTCAAAGTTGTTGTGTTGTGGCTCAAAGTTGTTGTGTTGTGGCGTTTGTATTTGTTTTAGCATTTGTTTTTGTTGTGACGTTTGTGTTTGTTGTGACCCTTCTCGGCCACCGTAGCCCGGTCCCCTCTGAGCTTCCGATTTGTCTTTGGGATGCTGAGAAGGAGCTGGTTGGCCGACCTAAGAGACCAAGAAGGGTTTGAGGAGCTCAGAGAAGTACAAAGGGGCAGCACCATTTAAGCATTTAAAAACAAATAAAAGCAATTTAAAACGGATCCTAAAATTCACAGGCAGCCAGTGAAGACAAGATAAAATTGGGGTGATGTGCTCGAATTTCTGCAGTTGGAAATGCAGGACTGACTCACCCCAAAATAAAGTGCATTACAGTAATCCAGCCAGGTAGTGATGAAGGCATGGATTACCGTTTCAAAGTGCTCACATGACAGAAAGTGCTTTACTTTGACCAACTGCCTCAGATGGAAGAAACTGGACCTGACAACCGAGCGAACTTGGCTGTCAAGCTTAAGATCAGGATCCATTTAAAAACCCACATTCCGGTTTAGATCATATCATATTAGAACATAGCGTCCAACTCTAAAGAACTAACACCGGAGCTGGGACCAAACACCATCACCTCAGTCTTTGAGTCACTGAGATGGAGGAAATTCAAAGCCATCCAGGATCTGATGTCCCTAAGACACATTTGTAAAGAGTTCAGAGAAAGAAATTTCAACTTTTTTCATTGTATTTATTTATTTAATTCAAAAGTGACATCCAACAATCACAACAATCGCCAACTTAGAACTAGGTTAGTAAGACGTTTGGAGGGTCTGCTTATAACTGTTTATTTACACTTTTTTAGTTCATGAGCGGTACTCTAAACAAAACGAATAACTGCATTAGATTATGCATTCAAATGAAGGCCAAAATTCACCACTTTTCATTCATCAGTACTCAGAAATGTACTTAATTATTAAACAAAATATGAAATACACTTATCGCAAACACACATCATGTAAATTTACTTATGCTCTGACACAGCATTCGTTGTCACTATGATTTTTCATTGTTCTTATGTATTTTCCTCCCTCAGGTGTGTACTACAATCCTGATTGTCCACAGGACCTCGACCATGGAGTGCTGCTCGTAGGTTATGGCACGGATGATACTTCTGGGCTCGACTACTGGCTGATCAAAAACAGGTGAGATCGACTTTACCAAACCGTTTCTGATCGGGCTTATTATCATGTTTGCTGGTACCTATCTTTTTACTTAAGTTTTACACTGCTGTTTGGGCTGTGGGTCAACACGTATAACCGCTTAATAATATCATCAAACACAAACATTTGATAGACACATACGTTTTTTAAGTTATATTACAAAAACATAATCAAGGTGCAGTTTTAAAAGCCTGAATAAAGGACGATGAGGATATTCAATTCAATTCAATTCAACTTTATTACAGACTCGCAGTCCAAAGAGACAGAGAACGTATAGCAAACACAAAAGAAACAAAACAATGTCACAGTCACTTTAAAAAGACAGCTATACCAGTGCCTCCACATACTGGACTGATAGTGAACGGCACTACAGGTGACATCCACCACTGACCCAACAGTATTCACTGACTTATTCAAACGGCATCTAGCTTCCGCAGCGTGTTTATTCCAGCAGTGACAAACATCTCACTCACTCTGGTCCATCTCAGCTTCCTGAGAAGCACACGCAGAGCGTCATTATAGGCCACCTGCAAACTTTGCAGAGTTCCTTTTTTATAGTTCAACCAAAGGTGCACTGTGTACAGAGGTGTACAATATGATTTGAACAACATTATATTTACTTTGTCCGTACAAAATCAAAATGTACGCGCCTGGACAAACAACGTTCTACATGTCAGCATCATCAGACAAGTCTTCTGTCAATATATGCCCAAGATATTTAATTTTGTTCATAACATGAAGCGTTGCATTAGACAAATAAAAATCAGGACATGTTTTTATCCTCCTTGGTTCTCCAGATCATGACCAAACCTTTCACTGCATTATATTGATGTCATGCTCCAGGCCGTAATATGACCTTTCAATGTCATTAACTCTTTCTGAACCTGTTTGGACCATGCTCTTTGTCTTCCACTTCACAAATTCTGCCTTTAATGCCTTTACTTCTTCTCATTTGTAGTTGGGGAGAAGGTTGGGGCGAGAACGGCTACATCCGGATGGCACGCAACAAGGGCCAAATGTGCGGCATCTCACTGTATTCAGTCTATCCCGAGTAAACACCGTGACAAGCCAATGCAGTTTTCATTTTTATGTTTTAACATCAGTTTCCCGGTCGATGAACGTTCTTTTGTTTGTTTACCAATGATGTATTTTGGAAATCTGATCATAAGTAAGGTTTTGAAATGGTCATCTCAACGGTTGAGTTGCTGCTGTTGTTTTCTGACCTCTGCGTCTCCCGTTCACTTCATTTTCACTGTAAGGTTTGGAGTGAATCATTTCTACACACGACTGATCTGTGCTCACAGATATGAGGTCAGCATAAGCAAATCAAATAATGGATTTACAATTGTAATGTTGATTTCTTCTCATTGATAAAACATGTTACACAATGTAAAAGGTATTTATGTTTGCGTTTTTTGTGTTGATCCTCAAGTTGATTCTCCAGTCAGAGCAGAATGAGCTCTACACATGCCTCCTACTCCGACAAGCCCAGCACTTGTCTCCATTAAAGTCCTACTCAGTACAAGAGCAGCACCCAGTAGTTTAAGCTCTAAGCCAAGGGTCTGCAACCTTCACGATGAAAAGAGCCATTTTGCCCCCTCTGCGAGCTGCAAAATACAACACAGTTTATAAACTTTTAAAAGTTTGTACAATTTCCGTTACAACCACGGAATACAACAAACATAAGTGCAGTCTGCATGTGACCTACTTTGAAATAGCCTAAATTAAACAGTGAACTATGCAGGGCTATTTGTGTCCGTCCTTTATTTGTGTAAAATTAAAATCAGCATACTTCAATATAAAGAAAACCGCTTTTAAAAAGTAAACATTCAAGTAGGAACGTTTGTGACAAGTCCATTTCAGTTTAGTCTCCACTGGGGTTTCTTTCATTGCCAGCAATCAATGGAAGCATCAAATCCTACATCAGCTCCGGGTCTAATAATATTCATGTTTATGTTTGAGGTCCTATAATTATATGTCTTTATTATTATTTGACAAAAAAAGTTTTATATATATTTTTGCTTCAGAATTTAGGCGGCAAAAAAAATATGATATGATGATTTATTTTAGCGTTTGCAGTGATATTTCAATACATATCCGCCAATTTATTTATTTTTGGCAGTTTTAGTCTTTAATCTTTCACCTGCACGTCCTTCCGTGTTCAAGCTGCGTGCGTCAGGTGACTTCCAACAGCACGCACGCACAGAGATAGACCGGGGAGTCACATGATCCATCCACTTCGAATAAAATCTGTACAATCCCGCGTCTGACCCACACCGCAGCCATGAACTCTAAAAGGACAGGTGAGCGCACGTATCTCCTTTTGTTTTTACTTTTGCCTTTACGTGGGCTCAAGTTTTGTTTTGTTTTTCCTCTCAGAGAGAAGGGAGTAGTTTAGAGTAGATCTGAAGTTTCTTTCACTTTCTTTTTGGCATGTGGTCAGTAGGTTTTTAGTAAAATTACAGTATTAAAGCATAGCTAGCCTAAAGTGGAAAGCTCAGCAAATGTGTTACCCACGTCTAATGATAATATCCTTATATGAAAGTGTAGGACAGTAACTCAAGTAAAAATGTTAAACTCTAGGTGTGAAAAATGTACATAACAATAACATATTTAAATTGTGTATTTTTCTGCTCTTCAATCACAATTTTTTTCTGTTTGTATTTTTCTCCATATAGGCATGGAGCAATTTTGTTTAGAAATATAAACAATAACAGCACCGTTGTAGCCTTAGTTTAAAAGTACATAGGTCAAAATGTGGTTTTAGGGTGACCTGAAATACATGAAGATTTACCTGTGTGTGAACACAAGTCTACAGCTGTGAATCCATAAGATGTAACTCAGCTACTCACACTGTTGGGGAGAACACTTTGAAATTACTTGCCTTAAAATGTATTTTGTAACGTAGTCCGTTACTTTGTGGAATCAGAGTACTGTATTCTGAATACTTTTAATACTTTTAGATACTTTCACATAATTGTCATTATATTTATGTATAAATATGGCGTATAATTACAAAAATGAAGACTACGATTGCTGTAACACCTGGTATAAGCTCACATACCATGAATGAGGAACTCTTGAATTATCTGGAGCAGCAGATGCAGCGTCATGTGACGCATGTGCAGTGATGTATGAACTGTGGCATAAGGCCTTTTGAATCTTTATTTGATTTTAGGAGGAAAAACAGGTCATCATTAAAAGTTCTTTTTTAATAATGTTGTGTAATATGGAGTTAAAATGTAATGATTGAGTACTGTGAGGTATTCCTTTTGATATTTGGAAAGTAACTGTATTCTAAATACTCTCAAGTGAAAGTGTAACTTTATCAGAATACAGTTACTCAAAATGAGTATACATGCATTTAGTAATTACCTAACACTGACTACTCGACTGGTTCTATGGTTGAATTGAATTGGTTGTTGGGGTGACTTTGCTTAGATGCGTAAAATAACTATTACTATATATATATATATATAACTATAACTAATTCATTATCTGTCACAGGCCTGACTGCCTCTCATGCGTGAACGGCGTGTGAGCGGTGATCGGACGGTCAGAGTGATCGTCGAAGTTTCTGCCAAGTCAGCCCGGGAGTAGCTCTGGCTCATCCACTCAACCCGTTATCTAGAGCTCTAGTGACTCCCTTGTGCAGAGAGTAAATGTATTATGGACTACACTAGAAAGCATTAGGACAAATCTAAAAGAGTAAAATGTGGCTAACCAATAGCAATAAATATTCTATTTTAAGTGCTTGTTGTGTATTACTAAATATCGACCAACAAATGGAGCCATAACAGTAACAGATACCATTTAGAATTCAGGTAAATCAGCTCATCTCTTTGTTTAGTCAAAAGTAAAGGTTAACGCTAAAGTAGGGCACTTGTTCCTGGTTGATGAAAACTTTCTAGAAATACTCGCCCGTCAGCATATTTCTCTTACCACGCTTTTGTGAGCGGATACTTCCTCTTAATCAAGCTGTGCTTTGTGATCATTTGTGTTACATTGTGATTCTTTGTGTTCAACAGGGCACTTGTGAAAAAGATTGTCTCACGTCGACCCAGTAAAAAAGAAAAGAAAAAAGATTACGTGTAAAAATATGTGTGATGAGGTTTTGCAGCCAAACCGTGGACACTTCTCGTCCTGCTCATTGTTAAACGTTTATTTTAAGTCTGGAGCAAAAATGATACAAGTTTACTTCTCTTTCACAATACAAAAGCATGCAAACATAACATTTCGTTTTGATATTCTATAGATTTGACTTTTTCTTGTTTTGTTCTTTTGTGTAATGTTGACTCAGGCTAAACATGTTTTGTTTGTTTTTATGATTACATATTTTTCTACTCTTCAGTTACATTATTTATTTATTTTTCTACAGTTTTCGACAGTTCGACTGAATCTAAAAGCGTCTCGACTGGAGAGCAACAGTGTATTGCCTCATTTGAAAGCTAAGACCTACAAAAGTCACATTGTCGCCGCGTTAATGTCGTTTGAAGCGTTTTTGTCGTGTTTTTGTCACTTTTTTGTTGCGTTTTCATCCTCATTTTCACCGATATTTTGATGCTTTTTTGTTTTTGTTTAGTTTTGTTTATTTGAGCAGTAAACACTCTGCTCAAAAGGAGTGGGCTGAAGCAAGAAGCTTATAAGCGCCCACCCTCAAAATCAATACAATAAAATGTATCATTTCACAAGGAATATAGTGGAACAAACAAAGGAACAAAACAACAAAGAAACAGCAAAAAAATAAATTATATACACCTGCAGTTTCTGATCATGGCTTAAATGACCATTTACAAGATAGCATATACATTAAGACATTGCATGACAGAAACTCATGTACTGTATACATTCCCCAAGAAGGAGTAATACTGATTAGGAAACAACAATGATAATGCTACATAAGGAACCGTGTCAGTCGCATGCACGACCTCTGCAGAATGCACACCCGTTTATAAAATAACTTTATCCTATTGCAATTACATTATCAATCATACAATTAGCAGCATCATATTTTGATTTGCCTCATTGGTAAAAGAGAACCAGTTACACTTCAAAGCGGCTTTTTTAACACAGACCAAACTCACCAACACATTGTTTGAAATGTTCATATAGATAACAGCAATGAAGTACAACTACAACAAGAGTCTTTTTGCATGTACAATGTCTGGTACAAAGCAAGTAACAAAAGGCAACCCTTAATATATTTCTTTCAGATTGTTACCAATGCCAAACATTGTTGACAGCAGGCCCGGATCTACAGGGGTGCAATTGCACCCTCATTTTGAAATGTTTGCACCTTCAGTTTTAATGGCATCACAATGTATTTCAATGGCGAGAAAGTCTATTTGCACCCTTTTGAAACTTGAATGCACCCTCAGTCAGTTTGTTCTGGAGCCGGCGCTAGTTTTATGTTATAAAGGCACGTTAATATACATATTATACTTCGTGATCTTGCTACTTCCCAGTTGTCATCACCATCCTCAGTAAAATATGAATTTGTGTACAATTTTCCTCCTTTTTTTTTCTCCATGTACAATGTATTATGTAAGCCCTTCTTTTTTTAAGTTTTTAGATTTGGGTAAAGCCAAACTGGCGAATATGTGCTCGGTTCAGGTGGGGGTTAAGAATCTATAGCTATGTCTGCATGCTTTTCTATTGTGAAAGAGAAGTAATCTTTAATCATTTTTGCTCCAGACTTGAATGCAATTAGTCGAGCAAGGCATCGATAATGATGCTGATTATCGACGGAGAGAGATCTGCGTATAGATCCACGTACACAACAAGCAGGAGACTAATCGAGACTTATTTATTGCTATCAGCCAGCCACATTTTACTCTTTTAGATTTGTCCTAATGCTTTCTAGTGTATTTACTCTCTCATGATGGAGCTCTGAATAAGTTCAACTAAATGTGTTTAGTGGGCGAGCTGCAGCGAGTTACATCTTATATTATGTATTAACTTGCAAGACTTGAAAGAAAGTGCTCGAATCCTTTCTAGGTAAGGCTTCATGTATTTCAGGTCACCTTAAAACCACATTTCGACCTGTATACTTTTAAACTCTGACTAAACTAACATCCATGAAACCCCATCCAAGTAGCTATCTGAGCTGAGCTAATCATGGCAATGGCCACCCCTGCGCGGCCACACGGGGGCGCCACATGACTTTGAAATCCACCAGGACGAGCTGTATAAGATTCTTCTGTGTGTTGCAGGTCTGACTGTGGGAGTCTGGCTGCTGGCTGTTCTCTGTGCCTCAGTTTGGGCTGAGTTGGACTCCAGACTGGACCAGCAGTGGGAGCAGTGGAAGAAGACCTACAGCAAGAAGTACCACAGTGAGGTTTGTACTGCAGATCAGGGTTTCCCAACCAGAGGGGGTTCAGGTCACTTAGAATGACCTCAGATTAACCGCTTAACCCCCACCTGAACCGAGCACATTTTTCTCCAGTTTGGCTTTACCCAAATCTAAAAGCTTCTTGAAAAAAGTGTCACAATGGAGACCAAAAACGTGCCAGAAAAGCGACAATAATGCAATCAAGAAGCGACAAAACCACAAGACTAACGAGTGAGGAAAAAGCGACAAAAAAACAACGGAAAAATGACAAAAGCGCTTCAAACATGTGAAACACGGCAACAACGCAACAAAGAAGTTACAATCAGTTTTATAGGTCTGAGCCTTAACTTCTCACCCCGCACTATAATCCGAGCGCATCTTTTCCAGTTCAGCTTTACCCAAATCTAAAGGCTTTTCGATGCCTATAGGCCAGTGTAACGCTTCATTTGAAAGCTAGGTCCTGAAAAACTGACCGTAACTTTTTTGTTGCGTTGTTGCCGTGTTTTGTTCACGTTTTTGCCGGGGTTTTTTGTCGTGTTTACATAGTTTTTTGTTGTGTTTTTGTAGCTTTTTCATGGCTTTTTTTGGGGGGCGCTTTTTTGACATTTTTTTCAAGAAGCTTTTGGATTTGGGTGAAGCCAAACTCGAGAAAATGTGCTCGTTTCAGGTGGGGGTTAAGAGGTTAAATCTCAGTTAAATTCTCATAACCTTTTTGTATTGCGTACCCCTTGGGCCTTCCATTTGTACACCGTGTACTAGGGCTGAAAGATATATTGTTATCATATCGATATCGAGATATGAACATTCAAGATATTAATATCGAACAAGCAACGATATATTGTTATAATATCGATATCGAGATATGAACATTCAAAACATTAAAATTGAAAAAAGCAAGATATAAACGATATACTGTAGATTTTCATCAATAAAACTGCACTCTTTGTTTTTATTTTCTGAAAAATGCTTGGTTTTCACCTAACCCATAGTTATATCGTATCGTATCGATAGAGATATCTGGCATGAATATCGAGATATGAAATTTTGTAAGTAATTGTAGTCTTTGTATTGTTGTATAAAATGGTCAAATGAAATGGTTATTTATTAGTAAAAAGACTGCAAAATATCATAAATAGCTTTTCTTTTCCAAATTTGTGTTCAAATTGCATTCAAGTTAACCTTCTTTTTAAGAGTCTAATTTTCAGAGGAGTCCTGGCCCCAGAGTGGACCCTATTGTACACGTTTTTAGCGGTAGTGGGAAACCGTAGTGTAGTGGAGGAAAGGGACCAACCTGGATCGCTTACCTTGATCAATGCTCAGGCCAGTGGTTCCCAAAGTGCAGCCCGGGGGCCAAATGCGGCCCTCAGGTGTCTTATTGGCCCACATCGCCAGAGATGGAACTTTATACTGCAAATGTAATAATATGCCTTCCATATCATTCTCTGAGTTATACTTTTTTTTTTCTTTTTGAAAATCCTGACTTAAGGTGGAGGAGCTGGGCCGCAGAGTGTTGTGGGAGAGAAACCTGAAGCACGTCATCACCCACAACCTGGAGGCGTCTCTGGGCCGTCACACCTACACCCTGGGCAT
Source organism: Neogobius melanostomus (assembly GCA_007210695.1). NCBI lineage: Eukaryota > Metazoa > Chordata > Actinopteri > Gobiiformes > Gobiidae > Neogobius > Neogobius melanostomus. Next base: position 59,348 of record VHKM01001236.1, on the reverse strand, counting down.
CAACCACCTGTCGGACCTGGTAATGCTCTGAACTTAACCTCTTACCCCTTACCTCGCCTTTAACCCAGCGCATTTTCTCTGGGCCAAAGCCTCATTTGAAAGCTAAGATTGTAACATTTTTGTTGCATTGACGCGTCACATTTTTAAAGCGTTTTTGTTGTCGTTTTTCGTTGCTTTTTCATTGCTGTTTATATCGCTTTTTTGTTGCTTTTTTGTCGCTCTTTTAATATTGTTATTGTTGCTTTTCCATCATGTTTTTGTCTCTCTATTTTTTTGTCGAGCTATTTTATTTTTTTATTTTGTGTTAGCCGTTAGCTTCAAGACCAAAACACCTACTGTGATGAAGACGAAAGGGAGCTCCAGTGAAGTCTGTACTTCCAACGCCATGTTTTTAACACGATGCTGTGACTGTCCATCAGTAACTCACTGCCTGCCATGGAATCTGAGCTATTCATTAATTTGGACAATCCTGGGGACGAAAGAGGAAACAGGAACAACAGTGCTTTAAGTGGCCCAAAAGAGGTGCCGGTGCAATTATATATGGCAATAACGCGGGACTGTATCATTGATATCATTTACCCACAATAACTAAGATCTGCTCAAATAAACCACTCATGATGACAGTCCAATGCAAAGATAATATGCTTTGTGAACATCCATTGTCATAATAAACAACAGTAATGAAAGCCCAGTCTTACCTTTGGTAGACAGACTGTTATAGCTGAACTCTTACAGATGGATGTCTCTGAAGCTCTGTTACAGAGGAGATTTTTAAAGGCTAATGTCTGTGCTTTACAAATTGTCTAGCAAACACTTCCATGTTCTGGAGCTCGTGCTGTCATTGCAGCTTGTCAGGCTCCATTCTGTCTGCAGTCAGTTTCAATCCATATTTACCTTCTTTTTTTTTTATTGCATCTATGCGGCCAAACGTGGCACAAGCCTGAGCTGAGGGCTATTTCATAAAGCTGGCTAACTCTTTAAGCTAGGCTTATTTGGCCAAGTCTGGCTTATTTTGTTGTCTTTTCAGTTTCATAAACCAGGCTCACTCTGAGTCTATTACTATGGTAATATAGTCAGAGAACTTACACTGTCAACAGTGTTTTCTTTTTTTCTATCATGTGTTTAAATACTTGAAAAAAAAAAAATAATTCATAGGGGGCGATTTATGTTCTTCCCAGTGGGTGCCCAGTCCCCCCAAAAAAGTCAAGGCTGGGACCGATCGCAAAGTCTTATGGTTGGGAGCCCTGCACTTTACCTATGGAGCTAACGTACTGATTTCTCAATTAACTCTGTGATCGTTAGTGTGGTCTGCTTATGTACGCGGCAAGTGCTAATTAGTTGAAACTGTCTTGAATTAGTGAGATTAGCCAGGCTCGGTGTCCCTTTGGTGAAACCCAGTAATCACAGCTTGACTTGTTGTGCCTAACATAAGCCAGGATTTGGAGCCTAAGCCTAGCTTTACTGAGCGAGTTTTATGAAACAGCCCGCTGAATGCGGCGCTGCTCGTGTTTATTCCGGCCTGCAAAAAATAACCAATGACAGCGCGAGGAAGGAGGGACTTGATAAACAGCAATGGAAGAGTGTGACGCTGACAGGCAGGAAGAGCAGCCAATCGGTGTTGAGAACAGGAGACCATGCTCGAACCATGCAAATGGAGCGCGGTGTGTGTTTACAGCAGAGACAGCATGAGAGAGACACAGCTGAGTGTAGGTCCACGGCTCCGGTCTGTGCGCCGTGTCCACTGCGTCCCAGTACGCAAGGGGAACGTTCTCACGGCTCGGAGAGGTGGCGCTACTCTAAACTGGGATGTTCAAAAATGGCATTACTGAGTACCGTTGAGTACCGGCCCACTTAAAACACTGATTGTAATAATAATAAAAAATTTAAAAAAAAGTAGTTTCAATTGGACTTACTTCAGCTGTGAATATCCGTCCTAAAATTCGGCTTTTGTTTTGTCACTCCCCAGACTAAAGAGGAGATGCTGAAAACATATGCTCCCCTGAGGCTCCCCAAGGACTTCAAGATGACGCCAACCCGTGTCCAAGTCAGAAATGTGGACTTACCAGACAGTGTGAACTGGACGGAATCTGGCCTAGTGACCAGTGTCAAGGATCAGGTAGAGAACACTTTGTAAGATGATGTTTCATTCATGTTCCTAATCAGACTGAATGATTTCTTAGGGCGAATGTGGATCGTGCTGGGCCTTCAGTACTGCGGGGGCTCTGGAGGGGCTTTGGGCCAAGACCACGGGGAAACTGGTGGACCTCAGCCCCCAGAACCTGGTGGACTGTTCGGGGAAATATGGCACCAAGGGGTGTGGAGGTGGGTGGATGCATCAGGCCCTTCAGTACGTCATCGAGAATCAGGGCATCGCCTCGGAAGCCTCCTACCCTTATGTGGGCCAGGTAAGGACGGCTTGTCTCAAAGAAGAAAGAAATGATTGTAAAACATGCAGCTGTGTACTTACAGTAAATGGCCACATACAGAATCTGTTCCAGGGTTCATTTTGACAACATATTTTAAATTTGTTTTATATTTTGACAAAAATACAATACAATTTTCGTCACGCAATTCGTTTTAGACAGTTTTAGTCAACAAAAATTGTATGTAAATTTAGTCAACTAAATCTAAAATTCATTTAGTGAAAGTATAGATTTTTCAATGGTCGAAGTTGAGTTTTTAATCTAGTTTCCTCCCTTTACATCTCAGTTTTCATGTCAAAGAATAAAAATGACCAGATGAACCGGAAGTAGCAGTTACGTCGATTCGCAAAGCCGTCTTTCCCACGGGTATTCATTCACAAATATTGACATAATATCATTCACGTGTGGAGGGTTTCCGCGATGATGCTATCACCCAAATATGGTATTTTTCCTTCTGGGAGTCACCAGATACAGAAGAGCGAAAAGAAAATGTTGAGTCATCTCAGGCACTTCCGTGACCGTGGAGAGGTTCGTTTCTCAGTGGATTTGTCATCTATGGAGGGTAAATGAAAAATATAGACCACATGCCCCTTTCAAAAATGCAGGCTTTTTTTTTTTAGAGCCCTAAATCCAAAATGGCCACCATCAACAATTCTGAAAATGAGATTTACCAAGGTTTTGCCTATAATGTCCTACAATATATGTATTCTGCATCTTTTTGGATTGAGAAATTCATTTTTGAAGTCAGATTTATCTGTCTCACTAGTTTTCAGCTTTGAACCCATAAAAAAAAAGGCGGAATTTGAGTTTTTACCGATTTGTTCATTTATTCAAAAACTAAAGATCCAAAATCCCCTCTGAAAAAATCTTTGTTACTAATGTCAATAAAATGAAACCATACATTTTAATCTGGGTCTGTCCATTATTTAGATTTTGTCGCCGAAAATATATGCATTTTTGGCCATTTTCATGCACAAAATGCCTTATTTTTATATGAAAACATAAAATGACAGAAAAATACTATACTATAATACATTTTTTTCTCATATTTATATCAGTAATGTTCAGCAAAAGTTTCAAATCTATATCTTTACATTTATTTAATTCACCTGCAGTGTCTCGACTTAACATTTAATTTAATTCAATCATATTTAATCTTATTCTCTGTTTCATTGAGCTTCACATGAACAAAGCACTGACCTGTTCCTTTGGCGATTACTTTAAATGAAATGAGGTCATTCTTTTGTCTTTTTTAATCTGGCAACACCAGAGGATTTTCATAACAATAATAACAATAATGCATTGATTTTATAAAGCGCATTTCCGGACACTCAAAGACGCTTTACATTCATTCCCTCCATACCCGGTGGTGATAAGCTACTATTGTCGGCTTCCTGGTGTTTCCCAAACGGTCTCCCATCCAAGTACCGACCAGGCCCTTCCTGCTTAGCTTCATAGATCTGACAGGATCGGGCAGAGCAAAGACAGTGTGACCCCGAAATGGCCGACTTTGAGCCCGATTTGCCTCTCCCTCGAGTTCAGGGGGGCATGGCACAGTAAGAGTTTCTCTCGAGCGATAATTGGCTGTTTTTACTTCACAAGTTCATCAGAAATACAAAAGTTATGCTCTAAAACACCTTTCATTGTAGTTGTGTGAGTGATTGGGTGTGTGGGCCCGTAATGTGAAGGTTCATTTGTAACATTTGGATTGTTGTGACCTCTTGTTAAGGATCAGGACTGTCGGTACAGCCCCTCATTCCGAGCAGCCAACTGTTCTTCATACTATTTCGTGGACAAGACCGAGGCGGCTCTTCAGGAGGCGTCTGCCACCGTTGGGCCAATCGCCATTGTCATTGACGCCAGCGACATTTTCGGGTACACATCCGGTGAGCTGGGTTTACTATTTTTGTAGATGGAAGGTGATCCAGTCGGTGTTTGTCAAAACATTCACAGGATTTATTGTCATTTTGTGTGAACGTGACACGTGTACATGTCTGTGATTTAAGGCGTGTATTACAATCCGTCGTGTGGGAAAGAGTCGAACCACGCTGTGCTGCTCGTAGGTTATGGCACAGACGACACTTCCGGACTGGACTACTGGCTCATCAAAAACAGGTGAGATATTTCCATCCTCTTCACTGGTACAGAGCACGCAAGAAGCCAATATATAAACTGTTCAACTCCTACAGCGGGGGTCCTGGATTAAAATCCACTGAGGTCCAAATGGGAAAAAAGTCCAGAACATACAGGGTTAATTTACAGTTATATGGAGATAATACTTTTCTCTTATTTTAGACTTAATTACATCCAATAATGATTACTGTGCTTTGCAGAATGCCTTCTATTATTAGGCCCGAGCGCCATCAGGGCTGGCGAAGGGGCTCTTGTAATCTTGTAATCGCACGTTCCGTGCACGTGCACGTGCACATGTAACAGAAAACGAACATTGGAATGCACTAATGGTGCGGCCACACCAAGCGCCTCCGGCACCTCCAAAGCGTCAGGTTTACATTTAAAATACATTGAGGACGCGCCTCAAGAGGCCCCACGGAGCGTGACGTGCCTCCTGAGTGGCGCGTGAAGCGCCTCCTGAGTGGCGCGTGAAGCGCCTCCTGAGTGGCGCGTGATGTGCCTCCTGAGTGGCGCGTGACGTGCCTCCTGAGTGGCGCGTGACGCGCCTCCTGAGCGGCGCGTTTTTGAAGATTTTCGCGCCTCCAGCGCGGCCGCGCCGCGTCCGAGGCGCGTGATGCGCCTCTGGGGCGGCCGACGCTAGAGCATAGACTGTTAAAAAGAATAGACAGCTCCTCCTCACTCCTCCCCGTTTACCATAATGACCACGTTCGAGGGGGAAATCATGGCGAATTTACAGACTCCTCCTCCCCAGCTCTGACGAAGCATGTTCCTAATAAGGGCAAAAGGGCGGGATCTCACTGTAGACTCGGCCCTTGCGTGACGTGTAGCTCGCGCAGCTCCAATGCCAACAGTCCGACCTCCGTTAAGTAGGAGATTAAAAAAAAAGTATTTCGAAAACCAGCCTGGTTTCTATTTTTTTGACTAACCCAGCGTTATGTCAGGAGGAATATGTAGCCATATTAAGTGTTGAAAAAATTGAAACCAGGCATTAAAGTTGTATTTAACGTGTCTAAAGTCCAATGCTTTTCAATGGGGGCCTAGCGGCCAAATGGAGGTACTACAGCAATGGAGGAGCAATGGCGGCCTCCAGTGTTGCGGTCACAAAGCAGAGCAGCCAGCGCCCATTACGCTAGAGTTGGGATTGTTGAACTTTTTGGAGAAATTCGCGAGCGTCGACCAATCAGGAGCTTTCTCCAACAGTGACGTAAGCTGTAGCTGGGCCACCGTCGGTCTGGGGCAGATCCTCTGCCTGCCCGCAGATGTAAACAAGTCACGGAGGATTATCGTGTTGTGAACCGGGGCTACAGCAGCTCTGGGACTTTTACAAAGACACACATCAGTGTTTCTTTTATCTAAACACCCAGGATTAAAAGCGGCGACAAGAAAACATATTTGAGTGGCTGGATCTGCGCTGGGAATGTGTTTGGGTCTTGATGATGCACACAGGATTCCCAAGGCTAATGCTACAGTACAAGCTAAATCTCCAATCGATGTGAAAACGAGAAATATGCACGAATAAAGTCTATTAAGCCCCATCTACATAAAGCAACCGTGTAACAATGATCACACATTGAGCCAGGCTTGCTGATTTTTAGTATATTGCTCACATTTTATCTACAACGGGCCGTAGTCGATCTGTTTTATAATTATTTCTATGCTAGCCCAAACAGATAGCTCGCATTGACCCCCTTGAAATTATCGTATGAAGTATTATGCACTAATCACGTCAATAGACCCTGTGCACGAGAAAATGCTAACTTCCTGGTTTGAGACCGGATGTACTGCTGCTCGTTTCCGCTAGCTTTATTTTTGCGGATCAATCGCAGCTGCGAAGATGGTCTCCAAAACACGAAAATTGAAAGATCGCTGTACTTTTCAAAGAGGAAAAGATGGGAACAATCACCATGGCTGTGTCCTGCTGTGTACTGCCGGGGGGAGATTCAACAAGATGCAAAGTTTCCACTGCTTTCCCAAGGATCTTGAGCTGAATAAACTCAATGGCTGATAAAAATAAGAAGGGACGGCTTCACACTCCTTCCTGGTTAAATAAAGGTCAATAACAATTCACTTGGATGTTTTAAAATACTACATACTGTTTCAAAAGTGATTTGCTGTTACTCTGCAAATAAAACCGCTTTACTTAAATAGCATTGTCTATAGCTCTGTTCTGTGTGCTTCTTATTGACTGAAATACATTTTGTAAAGATGCTAAAGCTGTTTCCATATACTAATTCTGAAAGCAAAAACACACATAGAATTCAAATTACTAACTAAATTTGACATACTATGATATAATTATTTAGGCAATGCAACTAATCAAATGTGTAGAAAATACAAGCAGCTGCAGGTATGGTTAAAATACTGGTATACAGTTTTATAATTTCCTTGTACAAATCAATCATATTTTTCCACAAAAAAACAAAACATGGTTTGAACATGGTTTGAACACAAACATTGCAGACATTAAAACTAACACAAAACTAATCAGTGTGAACTATATAGGGTATAAGCAGACGTTTTCATTAAAAAGAAAATCAATTTTGACGTTTGAAGAGTGTAGATCGATTGATTAGCCTTGTTAATAGTTAATCACCCAAAAATTTGCACGTGCTGTTTAACGCCTCGCAGTGTGACACTACTTTGGTACCAGCTGTGGATAAAGTCCATATCAGGGCTCGTTTGAAGGTAAATGCGCTTTGTGTGAGTCCACTCGATAAAACGGCTGTTTTTGCTATTATACCTGCTGTGTAAGCCTTGTGTCTCATTGTTACTTATTTGATTCTTTATCAGTATTTACTAGTGAGGCAATTAGTAATTATAACTGCCTTCAACCTCCATAAAATACAGAAATTGTGTTTACAGTAGGCAAGGCAAGGCAAGGCAAGTTTATTTGTAGAGCACAATTCATACACAAGGCAATTCAAAGTGCTTCACAGTTGCAGAAAGAGAAATTACAAGAAAACAGATAAAATCAATCAATAAAACATCAACATAAAGGTAATCAATTACAGTAAAAGGCAAGAGTGCAGATAAAATACTTTCAGTTTTCATATGCACGGGTAAAAAGAGCTGTTTTCAGCCTGGATTTGAACATTGTTAGAGTTGAGGCCTGTCTCACATCCTCATGAAGACTGTTCCAGATTTTAGCTGCATGAAACTGAAACGCAGCCTCACCGTGTTTATTATTGACTCTGGGAACCACCAGGAGACCCCTCCCTGAAGTTCTCAGGGCCCGAGATGGTTCATACGGCTCTAACATGTCAAAGATGTACTTTGGTGCTAAACCATGAAAAGACTTGTACACAAGCAGAGCTGTTTTAAATTCTATTCTCTGAGTGACAGGAAGCCAGTGCAGAGACCGGAGCACTGGACTAATGTGGTCGTATTTCCTTGTTCTTGTCAGGACTCGAGCAGCAGCGTTCTGGATGTTCTGCAGCTCTAACAGCTCGTTTAGAAAGGCCAGTGAGCAGGCCGTTACAGTAGTCTAACCTGCTGGAGACAAATGCATGGATGAGTCTCTCTAAGTCTGGTTTTGACACTATTCCTCTGATCTTAGCAATGTTTTTCAGATGGTAAAAAGCTGATGATGTTATTGCTTTGATGTGGCTGTTTAAGTTCAGGTCTGAGTCCATGATTACTCCTAGATTTCTAACCTGATTTTTTGGTTTCAGAGCAAGAGACTCAAGGTGACTGATAACACTTTGTCTTTGTGTCTGTGGGCCAAAGACAATGATCTCAGTTTTGTCTGAGTTTAGTTGGAGAAAGTTGTTTTGCATCCACAAACTGATCTGTTCGATGCAGTGACAGAGAGTATCTACAGGCCCATGTTCACCTGCCGTCAGTGACACGTAGATCTGAGTGTCATCTGCGTAGTTGTGGTACGACACATTGTTGCTGTTTATTAGCTGACCCAATGGAAGCATGTACAAGTTGAATAAGAGGGGTCCCAAGATTGACCCCTGGGGGACTCCACAGGTCATGGAAATTTTGTCTGAGACACAGTTGCCAATTTCGACAAAGTACGTCCTATCCTCGAGATAGGACTTGAACCAGTTTAGAGCAGTACCAGAGATTCCCAGTAAATTAATACAGGATACTGCACAGACATGGCAACTTTCACTTTATTCCATATTGATGGCCAGAATGCAAAACTTCCTATCTGAAAAAAATCTATTATTTCAGAAAACAAAGAAAACGTTTATTTATATTATAGTATGGTCTTTTTAAAAGATATTCAAGCATATTCTACTGCTATTAGACCCTATTTCTGCAATATGTGTCAATAATACAAGGTATTTTTGCCTCCCAAAGTGCAGATGTGTTTTTCCCCCCTACGTTTCTTGCAGCATTGTGCACATAGGAGGTTTTGCATTCTGGCCATCGATATCACTTTATTAAATTCACTTCATTGTACATCACTCAACACAAAAGCAGAACTACAGCAAAATGAGATCGTTTACATTCAGAAGCACATCTCTGTATGGTTTAGCATTCAAAGCTACAGGTGAACATTAGTCAAAGCCAGATGTTTTCTCCACTAGACTCAGATTAGCGAGCACAAACAGTCAAGTACACACACAGCATGTCAACAAACCGTGTTTTTACTAAGCGACAAAAAGCCACAGGAGATAAATCCCTGCTTATTTCATCCATTTGGTTGACTTGTTTGGAAAACCCGACCGTGAACACGAGACTCTTATCACACAGGAAACGAAGCGCTTAACAGGAGTTCTTCCCCCGGAAGTAGCATATGCTAACGTGCACGTAGTCTATAAAGCCCTAAACTACACAGCAACTAAAACACAACTAAACAGCCTTTATGATGGTCACACACTGAGATGGGCTTGACACATTTGTGGTTTATTGCACACACTTTTTTTTTTTTTTATCAACAATGAGCTGTACGCAATCGCAAAAAGCTAACCGGCTAACCTAGCTTATAGCCACTTGCCACCAATGTCCTTTCAACCGTATGGGCTGGATATGAGCTTAAATACTGGGGAGATCCTGCGTAGACCATGGGGGAATAGTTAAAGATCCATAGGACATGGCAGGAGCAAAGAGGGAGACTACAGTAGTTAGCCTCCGAACAACTGTAGTTTTCAGGCACGAGCTGCTTCCAAGATGGCTACGAACAGACTCTGAGTTGACGCGTGGCCAGGGCGTCTTGACGCTCTGTGACATTTGTGACAAGCGTCTGACTTCAGTAAGCACAAGCGTCCAACTACGGACTTGAGGCGCGTCTTTGACGCCCAAGAGGCGCTTGGTGTGGACGCACCATAAGGCGCTCTTCTTGTCATGCACGTCCCGTGCACGTAAATATAATGCAAAAATCAACATTGTAATTGTACAGAGCCCATAAAAGTCAATGGGCGACTGAGACTTCTATCATAATTTTCACCCAGTGAACATCGACGAAAAGTCACAGATTTTGGCCCAAAATTCAAACCCGATCCGACACAACTTTTGACTATTTCCAAATTTTAAAATTTCAAAATAGTGGTCTGATAGCGCCACCCCATTGCGAGATAGGACTTGGCCAAAAATTAAGTTTGTCGTAGAATCATAAAAATCGGTACAGACGTGCATCATGACAAGTTGAGCAAAAAATATTATTACGGCAACGCCGTCCGCCATATTGGGTGTCGGCCATTTTGGATGACAGCCCGCGAAGCGGGAATCTGCCTTTATTTTTCACTTCGTACAAAATCTATCTCCTCCTAGAGCGTTTAACGGAACGAGCTAATTTTGGAAAATAATCCTCAGAAGTAGAACTTTAAAAGCTATCCAAATTACTTTTCTAAGTTTTACGGTTTTTATGCGGCGAAGCCGCAAACTAGACATAGTATTTTGAGATTTTTCGCAAACAAAAAATGGCTCCCTTTCGCCCATATGAAGCCCGATTTCGCTCATTGTGTTATCAGTTGTTAAAGTACTTATACGCTTTTTGCTTCGGCCCACTCCCTTTGAGCAGACTACTGCTCAAATAAATTGAAATAAAAAATAAATTAAAAAAAAGTCTCAGTCCTAAACACTTTCATTTGGCAAAACTCAAATTGGGCACGATAGCGCCCCCTATAGGAATTATATGGAGAGTACAAATTTTAGTTTTATGAAAATTAAAATAATTTGGTGGCACAAAATTCTATTTGGTCGTTCCGATCAGAAAAGTCAATCACACCCATGCCATATTTTTCACGGTGTTGCCGCAGCGATGATCAGAACGTCCCATTTTATTCTGATCGAAAAAATAATTCAGCGAGAAGTACTTGGATAACCTTTGTGAATTTTCTGTGGCGCAGCCGCAGCCCTAAGTAAAATGTAAAAATATGCTTCAGTTTGCAGATATAGTGTGATACAAATTCATACAAATTTTTCTCTGTATAATGTCAAAATTGAACGCGGAGTTAATAACACTAAAACTAAGACCCTAGGGAAAAAAGTGAAAAATAAACATAAAAGCAGTAGCAATACCGTATTTTTAGATTGAGGGAGACAAAAGGGCGCGAAGCACCCCCTTGCTTTGGGCATGGTGGTCGGCGAGGGCCGATAATCGCCGCTTTGCGGATATACTGTATTTTTCACAATGTTTCCAATACAGTAAGGTGTTTCTCCTCTTTGCCCAGTATTACACACTGAGCCCTGCTTAGATCTGGTTTAGTCCAGGTTCAGACCTGCTCACTTTTCATTTCTAAATGAAAACAATCGGGGAAACAGCTGTTAATGATTAAATATACACGCACTATTAAATTAGGCAGTCTGAAAACTTTAGTGAGCCATATTTCAGTCATTCCTCAGCTGTTTAAAAAAATGCAAAGTGTCAGGGAGCTGAGAGAAAGACCACGCAGCCGCTCGACTGAGGGGATGAACGGTCGGGTCCAAATTTCCGATGCAAGGTTCGGGTTCAGACGGGTTGGTGCGTTCGCCATTCTGTGACCTCTGTATCTGTCCTATAGCAATCACATCAAAATGATAAATTGTTAAGTTATAATGATATTTTTGAGAAGGCAGTCTTATTATTAATATTATTAATAATGCATAGGCAGAACTGTGGGAATACAGGTTTTTGATATTAAAACAGGGCCAAACATGTTCTGCGTCTTTATTATGGGTTAGTACCAGTCATTTCTGGTCTCGTGAGTCATGGCTTGAATGTTGAGGCTATGGCTCAGTAGCCTGGAAAAATCCAGACTCACCGCTGTACCAGCGAGTGAGTCTGGTCACCGTTGCGTCAAATCCATTTCCCACAGCGGTACATACGCGAGCAAACAGGAAGCGGAATGAACCAATCAGTGAAGGGCGGGCGTCTGCCGTTGATGCGGTGTTATTAGCGGTTTTGCGTTAATATTTGCGCAGGATTATGAATCACGAAACTCACCTACTGTCGATGTGTTTTTGGTCATTTATCGCCGATTGGAGACACGCTTTCTCTCTTTCGTGCGTCGTTCGTAGATTGTTATTGAGGGGACTTCTGCGTCCCGTGAGTGACGCTGCTCGCTAACAACACGTCACGGCAAATAAACGAATCTGATTGCACGTGAACGGATTGATTTTGCGGAAGCCACGAACAAGGGCGGGGTGACCAGACTGATCCCCCGCTGGATAAAAAAATACAGAGGGGAATCATTCTGGTCTCACCAGACTAATAGTTCAGACCCGCTGGGGTAAACTACAGAGCTAGCAGCTTTTATACATGTTAAGAACCCAAAAAACCCTCATTACCTTTAGTAAGTGCAATCGTTTTTGGAATACACAACTCAGAGCTGAGTTATGAAAGTAAAAGAGTGAAAACTGAAGAACACAGCATTCACTCTATTTTACTTGCACAAAGCTCAGGTCTTTTTGCTTTAAATTATGTTTGGCTCTTTTGCTCAAGCCACAGCAAACAGCATGATTCTGTTCACAATTATCCCAAAATAGTCTCTTGTGTAGGTCATATGCAAGTAAAAAATGTAAGAAGAAAAAACATCTGCCATAATAAATACACTACATGCACTTAGTATGCTGAAAGTGATATTGACCGACTAACCAAGTATTTGGATTTATTCTGTCCTTACCCCGAACGTCCTCGATTCACAGGAACACTACAACTATACACAACTATAGCAGAATCTGAACTGTAGAGAAATGAACAGTACCATAAGTTTGGAAATACTTTTTATGTATCTGCTTTTCTTTATATTTTCAACACTATTTACATTAAACCAAAAAAGGGTCTATTTTAAATTCTTCAAAATGGCCACCCTTTACTCTTGGCATTTTCTCAATGAGCTTCATTAGGTCGTCACCTGGAATGATTTTCAACAGTCTGTGAAGTCAAAACCATTTCTGGTGACGATATTGTGAAGCTCAAAAGTGTGCCAAGTAGTTATCTGTTTTATTTTTGTTTAAAACATAATTGCATGTGTTCATTCGTAAAAGAACGCCTTCAGTGAGGATCTATAATAAAGTCATTTGAAACAACAGAAAAAGCAATACATGAAAAAACATGGGACGTTTCTGCTGTACTTTATATCACTGTTTTGTATATCATTGATAAATCAAAAATACACATGATGGCAGGTTGTTTTGTTCACTATTCCTTTTCTTCCATTTGCAGTTGGGGAGAACAGTGGGGAGAAGAGGGCTACATCCGAATGGCACGGAACAAGGATCAAATGTGCGGCATCTCGCTGTACGCAGTCTACCCCCAGTAAAGTGTTTTCTCTTGATTTGTATTTTTTTATGGAAAAAGAGCATTTTAACGATGGCGTTCTTGTGTGTAACCTCTTAAACCCCCGCCTTAAACGAGCGCATTTTCTCCAGTTCAGCTTTACCCAAATCTAAAAGCTCCTCGACCCGGAGAGCAGCAGTGTAACTAACGCCTCATTGGAAAGGCTAAGACCTACAAAAGTCATCTGAATGGAGCCTTTTCATTTTTTTCCCCCATTGCTTCTTCGTTGCATTTTTGTGGCTGTCACTTTTTCCACCACTTATTTTTGTCACTTTTTCGTCACGTTTTTGTCATTCTCATTTTTTGTCTCATTCTCGTCGCTATTTTAACAATTTTTTACCAAGAAGCTTTTTTAGATTTGGGTAAAGCCAAACTGGAGAAAATGTGCTGGGTTCAGGTGGGGGGTTTCGGGAATAATAAAACTTCTAATCCAACAAAATCAATAGAGTGTATGTGTTTTTTGGATGTTGCTGCTGTTGATATGACAAAGTTTTTATCAGTTGTTTTTTTTTATTCCTAGGGATAAATGTATAATAACGATATTCCTGATAATCACATGATAAAGTCGTATGAGCAGTTGTTATAAGGATCAAAGTCTGTATGATGAAATATATTTTACAGCTTTTTCGGCCCTTGATGTTTTATTAATAAAGGGACATTATTGTAATGATTCTGCATCACCCACTTTGCCCGATGTTTTCACAGTCGTTTGTTAACTCTTCGACCGCATTAAGGTGAGGTCAAAGCCCAGTTAGAAATTATTCATGAACGTACAGACCCTTTGAGATTTCACTTTAGACACAAATTTGCATAGAAAGTGGCCTCTGAGCTAAATGCTAACTCAAATTCTGTTTTTTTGTTTGTTTTGTTTTTTATTCTTTTGGTGGGTCGGACACACATCCAAAACGACATAAAATATATAAATCCACATACTTTAATATAGGGACTGGCTCCATTAAGGTTTAGAAAGCCACTGGCTAACAGAGCAGGCTCCGATAGTGAAAGGCATTACTATGATTTAACTGCTGCCCGACTAACTGTGCCTTTATGAATATGTGGTTATAAAGAGCAGCCATAATAACAATATGACACTTATCGAACGGTCGATAGAAGCCAATATAACACTCATCTGACTACTTAAGCTTCTTTATGAACAGAGATGTTATCTTGCAGTTTGTGATGAGTAACAGATCTGATGTGTGATAATACTCAGAGCAGAAGCCACATACGTCTGTGGTCTTCATGCATCAGTTCTCTAAACACAAAGATGCACTTTTTAGTCACACTTTAATCAGGCTCTGGTGAAAAGATTGTTTTATCTATAAAGTTAGAAACCAGTCGTAGGTTGTTTGACTGTGCCCTTTGCTGTAGGTAGAAGTTTATTATTTTTGTAGTTGGGTTTACTAAATATAGTGACGATTCATTTACAGTTTTTTTGTTCCTCACAAACATTCTATCGTGATATCACTTTAATAGAGTCTCCACGGACATAAGGCACACATAAGGACATGTCAAAGTGTTATTCATATTCATGAAATGTTTCAATATAAAACTGGTTATTGATAAATGATCACAGTCTTCTTATGGACTGATTTGGAGCCCATGAAAAGCCTAGCACTGATGCAGAGCTGTTTTAAAGTCTACTCTCTGAGCACTGGACTCTGAGAGTAAAAGAGCCCCACACCAAAAGAAAATGAACAGTTGAAAATGTCAAGTATAAACAATGACACTGTTTAATGTTATACAAAAAACGTTGTCAACTTAATTATTTATTTTATTTATTGATTAGTTTATTTGACAGGGACAGTACACATTAATAAACATTTTAAGACACATCATAGGGTTTACTTAAAGCCACACCGTGTAGCATTTCACATAATAAATATAATCATATAAACATGCCTTGTGTATGAAATGTGTGGTATAAATAAAGTTGCCTTGCCTTTTATCTTATTGTAGAGATGATCATGGAAAAGTCTGTAAAAAATGAACAAACGTGTGTTTGCTGTGAATGGCTGACCTTTCCTCAGACCTGATAACTTTACTGGGAACGAGGACGTCTCCAGCTCGTCTCCATGGTGATGTTAACTAAAGGCAGCCAAATATTAGATTTAAAAGGTTAGGTCCTCGAAAAATAACACATTTAACTATATGTTATTTCATATACTTTTTTCTGCTGATGTAAATATTGCATAGAGCTTTGATAGCCATGCAATATATGCTAAAGTTCCATTGTTACAGTTGTACTGTTATGTAATGTAAGGCAACATATTTTTAATAAAGCCCATTGTATTCATTCCAAGACCTGGAATTAAGACATGTTTTTTTTGCATTTAAAGTTGACCATTAGTATTTTTAATACTATGTTTGTGCTTTAAGTGCTGTAAAGTGCTATATATGTTGAGACCATTCACCATTGAACTGGAGTCTGCTAAACTAACAAATTATACGTGGAAGTTGACAGGAAAAAGATAATGAGTCAGCTTTATTTTAAAATGTATGTTCAAATTATCAAAGTAATTTCTTGTGTGTAACCTCTTAAACCCCGCCTTAACCGAGCACATTTTCTCTAGTTCAGCTTTATCCAAATCTAAAAGCTCCTCGACCCGGAGAGCAGCAGTGTAACTAACGCCTCATTGGAAAGGCTAAGACCTACAAAAGTCTTCTGAATGGAGCCTTTTCATTTTTTTCCCCCATTGCTTCTTCGTTGCATTTTTGTGGCTGTCACTTTTTCCACCACTTATTTTTGTCACTTTTTCGTCACGTTTTTGTCATTCTCATTTTTTGTCTCATTCTCGTCGCTATTTTAACAATTTTTTACCAAGAAGCTTTTTTAGATTTGGGTAAAGCCAAACTGCAGAAAATGTGCTGGGTTCAGGTGGGGGTTTCGGGAATAATAAAACTTCTAAACCAACAAAAATCAATAGACTGTATGTGTTTTTTGGATGTTGTTGCTGTTGATATGACAAAGTTTTTATCAGTTGTTTTTTTTATTCCTAGGGATAAATGTATAATAACGATATTCCTGATAATCACATGATAAAGTCGTATGAGCAGTTGTTATAAGGATTAAAGTCTGTATGATGAAAATATATTTTACAGCTTTTTCGGCCCTTGATGTTTTATTAATAAAGGGACATTATTGTAATGATTCTGCATCACCCACTTTGCCCGATGTTTTCACAGTCGTTTGTTAACTCTTCGACCGCATTAAGGTGAGGTCAAAGCCCAGTTAGAAATTATTCATGAACGTACAGACCCTTTGAGATTTCACTTTAGACACAAATTTGCATAGAAAGTGGCCTCTGAGCTAAATGCTAACTCAAATTCTGTTTTTTTGTTTGTTTTGTTTTTTATTCTTTTGGTGGGTCGGACACACATCCAAAACGACATAAAATATATAAATCCACATACTTTAATATAGGGACTGGCTCCATTAAGGTTTAGAAAGCCACTGGCTAACAGAGCAGGCTCCGATAGTGAAAGGCATTACTATGATTTAACTGCTGCCCGACTAACTGTGCCTTTATGAATATGTGGTTCTAAAGAGCAGCCATAATAACAATGTGACACTTATCGAACGGTCGATAGAAGCCAATATAACACTCATCTGACTACTTAAGCTTCTTTATGAACAGAGATGTTATCTTGCAGTTTGTGATGAGTAACAGATCTGATGTGTGATAATACTCAGAGCAGAAGCCACATACGTCTGTGGTCTTCATGCATCAGTTCTCTAAACACAAAGATGCACTTTTTAGTTACACTTTAATCAGGCTCTGGTGAAAAGATTGTTTCATCTATAAAGTTAGAAACCAGTCGTAGGTTGTTTGACTGTGCCCTTTGCTGTAGGTAGAAGTTTATTATTTTTGTAGTTGGGTTTACTAAATATAGTGACGATTCATTTACAGTTTTTTTGTCCCTCACAAACTTTCTATCGTGATATCACTTTAATAGAGTCTCCACGGACATAAGGCACACATAAGGACATGTCAAAGTGTTATTCATATTCATGAAATGTTTCAATATAAAACTGGTTATTGATAAATGATCACAGTCTTCTTATGGACTGATTTGGAGCCCATGAAAAGCCTAGCACTGATGCAGAGCTGTTTTAAAGTCTACTCTCTGAGCACTGGACTCTGAGAGTAAAAGAGCCCCACACCAAAAGAAAATGAACAGTTGAAAATGTCAAGTATAAACAATGACACTGTTTAATGTGATACAAAAAACGTTGTCAACTTAATTATTTATTTTATTTATTGATTAGTTTATTTGACAGGGACAGTACACATTAATAAACATTTTAAGACACATCATAGGGTTTACTTAAAGCCACACCGTGTAGCATTTCACATAATAAATATAATCATATAAACATGCCTTGTGTATGAAATGTGTGGTATAAATAAAGTTGCCTTGCCTTTTATCTTATTGTAGAGATGATCATGGAAAAGTCTGTAAAAATGAACAAACGTGTGTTTGCTGTGAATGGCTGACCTTTCCTCAGACCTGATAACTTTACTGGGAACGAGGACGTCTCCAGCTCGTCTCCATGGTGATGTTAACTAAAGGCAGCCAAATATTAGATTTAAAAGGTTAGGTCCTCGAAAAATAACAAATTTAACTATATGTTATTTCATATACTTTTTTCTGCTGATGTAAATATTGCATAGAGCTTTGATAGCCATGCAATATATGCTAAAGTTCCATTGTTACAGTTGTACTGTTATGTAATGTAAGGCAACATATTTTTAATAAAGCCCATTGTATTCATTCCAAGACCTGGAATTAAGACATGTTTTTTTTGCATTTAAAGTTGACTATTAGTATTTTTAATACTATGTTTATGCTTTAAGTGCTGTAAAGTGCTATATATGTTGAGACCATTCACCATTGAACTGGAGTCTGCTAAACTAACAAATTATACGTGGAAGTTGACAGGAAAAAGATAATGAGTCAGCTTTATTTTAAAATGTATGTTCAAATTATCAAAGTAATTCTTGTGTGTAACCTCTTAAACCCCCGCCTTAACCGAGCACATTTTCTCTAGTTCAGCTTTATCCAAATCTAAAAGCTCCTCGACCCGGAGAGCAGCAGTGTAACTAACGCCTCATTGGAAAGGCTAAGACCTACAAAAGTCTTCTGAATGGAGCCTTTTCATTTTTTTCCCCCATTGCTTCTTCGTTGCATTTTTGTGGCTGTCACTTTTCCACCACTTATTTTTGTCACTTTTTCGTCACGTTTTGTCATTCTCATTTTTTGTCTCATTCTCGTCGCTATTTTAACAATTTTTTACCAAGAAGCTTTTTTAGATTTGGGTAAAGCCAAACTGGAGAAAATGTGCTGGGTTCAGGTGGGGGTTTCGGGAATAATAAAACTTCTAAACCAACAAAAATCAATAGAGTGTATGTGTTTTTTGGATGTTGCTGCTGTTGATATGACAAAGTTTTTATCAGTTGTTTTTTTTATTCCTAGGATAAATGTATAATAACGATATTCCTGATAATCACATGATAAAGTCGTATGAGCAGTTGTTATAAGGATCAAAGTCTGTATGATGAAAATATATTTTACAGCTTTTTCGGCCCTTGATGTTTTATTAATAAAGCGACATTATTGTAATGATTCTGCATCACCCACTTTGCCCGATGTTTTCACAGTCGTTTGTTAACTCTTCGACCGCATTAAGGTGAGGTCAAAGCCCAGTTAGAAATTATTCATGAACGTACAGACCCTTTGAGATTTCACTTTAGATACAAATTTGCATAGAAAGTGGCCTCTGAGCTAAATGCTAACTCAAATTCTGTTGTTTTTTTCTTTTGGTGGGTCGGACACACATCCAAAACGACATAAAATATATAAATCCACATACTTCAATATAGGGACTGGCTCCATTAAGGTTTAGAAAGCCACTGGCTAACAGAGCAGGCTCCGATAGTGAAAGGCATTACTATGATTTAACTGCTGCCCGACTAACTGTGCCTTTATGAATATGTGGTTATAAAGAGCAGCAATAATAACAATGTGACACTTATCGGACGGTCGATAGAAGCCAATATAACACTCATCTGACTACTTAAGCTTCTTTATGAACAGAGATGTTATCTTGCAGTTTGTGATGAGTAACAGATCTGATGTGTGATAATACTCAGAGCAGAAGCCACATACGTCTGTGGTCTTCATGCATCAGTTCTCTAAACACAAAGATGCACTTTTTAGTCACACTTTAATCACGCTCTGGTGAAAAGATTGTTTCATCTATAAAGTTAGAAACCAGTCGTAGGTTGTTTGACTGTGCCCTTTGCTGTAGGTAGAGTTTATTATTTTGTAGTTGGGTTTACTAATATAGTGACGATTCATTTACAGTGTTTTTGTTCCTCACAAACATTCTATCGTGATATCACTTTAATAGAGTCTCCACGGACATAAGGCACACATAAGGACATGTCAAAGTGTTATTCATATTCATGAAATGTTTCAATATAAAACTGGTTATTGATAAATGATCACAGTCTTCTTATGGACTGATTTGGAGCCCATGAAAAGCCTAGCACTGACGCAGAGCTGTTTTAAAGTCTACTCTCTGAGCACTGGACTCTGAGAGTAAAAGAGCCCCACACCAAAAGAAAATGAACAGTTGAAAATGTCAAGTATAAACAATGACACTGTTTAATGTTATACAAAAAACGTTGTCAACTTAATTATTATTTTATTTATTATTATTTTATTTGACAGGGACAGTACACATTAATAAACATTTTAAGACACATCATAGGGTTTACTTAAAGCCACACCGTGTAGCATTTCACATAATTAATATAATAATATAAACATGCCTTGTGTATGAAATGTGTGGTATAAATAAAGTTGCCTTGCCTTTTATCTTATTGCAGAGATGATCATGGAAAAGTCTGTAAAAATGAACAAACGTGTGTTTGCTGTGAATGGCTGACCTTTCCTCAGACCTGATAACTTTACTGGGAACGAGGACGGCTCCAGCTCGTCTCCATGGTGATGTTAACTAAAGGCAGCCAAATATTAGATTTAAAAGGTTAGGTCCTCGAAAAATAACACATTTAACTATATGTTATTTCATATACTTTTTTCTGCTGATGTAAATATTGCATAGAGCTTTGATAGCCATGCAATATATGCTAAGTTCCATTGTTACAGTTGTAATGTTATGTAATGTAAGGCAACATATTTTTAATAAAGCCCATTGTATTCATTCCAAGACCTGGAATTAAGACATGTTTTTTTTTTCATTTAAAGTTGACTATTAGTATTTTAATACTATGTTTGTGCTTTAAGTGCTGTAAAGTGCTATATATGTTGAGACCATTCACCATTTAAGTGGAGTCTGCTAAACTAACAAAGTATACGTGGAAGTTGACAGGAAAAGATAATGAGTCAGCTTTATTTTAAAATGTATGTTCAAACTGTCAAAGTAATTTCTTGTGTGTAACCTCTTAAACCCCGCCTTAACCGAGCACATTTTCTCCAGTTCAGCTTTATCCAAATCTAAAAGCTCCTCGACCCGGAGAGCAGCAGTGTAACTAACGCCTCATTGGAAAGGCTAAGACCTACAAAAGTCTTCTGAATGGAGCCTTTTCATTTTTTTCCCCCATTGCTTCTTCGTTGCATTTTGTGGCTGACACTTTTTCCACCACTTATTTTTGTCACTTTTTCGTCACGTTTTTGTCATTCTCCTTTTTTGTCTCATTCTCGTCGCTATTTTAACAATTTTTTACCAAGAAGCTTTTTTAGATTTGGGTAAAGCCAAACTGGAGAAAATGTGCTGGGTTCAGGTGGGGGTTTCGGGAATAATAAAACTTCTAAACAACAAAAATCAATAGACTGTATGTGTTTTTGGATGTTGTTGCTGTTGATATGACAAAGTTTTTATCAGTTGTTTTTTTATTCCTAGGGATAAATGTATAATAACGATATTCCTGATAATCACATGATAAAGTCGTATGAGCAGTTGTTATAAGGATCAAAGTCTGTATGATGAAAATATATTTTACAGCTTTTTCGGCCCTTGATGTTTTATTAATAAAGGGACATTATTGTAATGATTCTGCATCACCCACTTTGCCCGATGTTTTCACAGTCGTTTGTTAACTCTTCGACCGCATTAAGGTGAGGTCAAAGCCCAGTTAGAAATTATTCATGAACGTACAGACCCTTTGAGATTTCACTTTAGATACAAATTTGCATAGAAAGTGGCCTCTGAGCTAAATGCTAACTCAAATTCTGTTGTTTTTTTCTTTTGGTGGGTCGGACACACATCCAAAACGACATAAAATATATAAATCCACATACTTTAATATAGGGACTGGCTCCATTAAGGTTTAGAAAGCCACTGGCTAACAGAGCAGGCTCCGATAGTGAAAGGCATTACTATGATTTAACTGCTGCCCGACTAACTGTGCCTTTATGAATATGTGGTTATAAAGAGCAGCAATAATAACAATGTGACACTTATCGGACGGTCGATAGAAGCCAATATAACACTCATCTGACTACTTAAGCTTCTTTATGAACAGAGATGTTATCTTGCAGTTTGTGATGAGTAACAGATCTGATGTGTGATAATACTCAGAGCAGAAGCCACATACGTCTGTGGTCTTCATGCATCAGTTCTCTAAACACAAAGATGCACTTTTAGTCACACTTTAATCAGGCTCTGGTGAAAAGATTGTTTTATCTATAAAGTTAGAAACCAGTCGTAGGTTGTTTGACTGTGCCCTTTGCTGTAGGTAGAAGTTTATTATTTTTGTAGTTGGGTTTACTAAATATAGTGACGATTCATTTACAGTGTTTTTGTTCCTCACAAACATTCTATCGTGATATCACTTTAATAGAGTCTCCACGGACATAAGGCACACATAAGGACATGTCAAAGTGTTATTCATATTCATGAAATGTTTCAATATAAAACTGGTTATTGATAAATGATCACAGTCTTCTTATGGACTGATTTGGAGCCCATGAAAAGCCTAGCACTGATGCAGAGCTGTTTTAAAGTCTACTCTCTGAGCACTGGACTCTGAGAGTAAAAGAGCCCCACACCAAAGAAAATGAACAGTTGAAAATGTCAAGTATAAACAATGACACTGTTTAATGTTATACAAAAAACGTTGTCAACTTAATTATTTATTTTATTTATTATTTATTTTATTTGACAGGGACAGTACACATTAATAAACATTTTAAGACACATCATAGGGTTTACTTAAAGCCACACCGTGTAGCATTTCACATAATAAATATAATCATATAAACATGCCTTGTGTATGAAATGTGTGGTATAAATAAAGTTGCCTTGCCTTTATCTTATTGTAGAGATGATCATGGAAAAGTCTGTAAAAAATGAACAAACGTGTGTTTGCTGTGAATGGCTGACCTTTCCTCAGACCTGATAACTTTACTGGGAACGAGGACGGCTCCAGCTCGTCTCCATGGTGATGTTAACTAAAGGCAGCCAAATATTAGATTTAAAAGGTTAGGTCCTCGAAAATAACAAATTTAACTATATGTTATTTCATATACTTTTTTCTGCTGATGTAAATATTGCATAGAGCTTTGATAGCCATGCAATATATGCTAAAGTTCCATTGTTACAGTTGTAATGTTATGTAATGTAAGGCAACATATTTTTAATAAAGCCCATTGTATTCATTCCAAGACCTGGAATTAAGACATGTTTTTTTTTGCATTTAAAGTTGACTATTAGTATTTTTAATACTATGTTTGTGCTTTAAGTGCTGTAAAGTGCTATATAAGTTGAGACCATTCACCATTTAAGTGGAGTCTGCTAAACTAACAAAGTATGCGTGGAAGTTGACAGGAAAAGATAATGAGTCAGCTTTATTTTAAAATGTATGTTCAAACTGTCAAAGTAATTTCTTGTGTGTAACCTCTTAAACCCCCGCCTTAACCGAGCACATTTTCTCTAGTTCAGCTTTATCCAAATCTAAAAGCTCCTCGACCCGGAGAGCAGCAGTGTAACTAACGCCTCATTGGAAAGGCTAAGACCTACAAAAGTCTTCTGAATGGAGCCTTTTCATTTTTTTCCCCCATTGCTTCTTCATTGCATTTTGTGGCTGTCACTTTTTCCACCACTTATTTTTGTCACTTTTTCGTCACGTTTTTGTCATTCTCATTTTTTGTCTCATTCTCGTCGCTGTTTTAACAATTTTTTACCAAGAAGCTTTTTTAGATTTGGGTAAAGCCAAACTGGAGAAAATGTGCTGGGTTCAGGTGGGGGGTTTCGGGAATAATAAAACTTCTAAACCAACAAAAATCAATAGAGTGTATGTGTTTTTTGGATGTTGCTGCTGTTGATATGACAAAGTTTTTATCAGTTGTTTTTTTATTCCTAGGGATAAATGTATAATAACGATATTCCTGATAATCACATGATAAAGTCGTATGAGCAGTTGTTATAAGGATCAAAGTCTGTATGATGAAAATATATTTTACAGCTTTTTCGGCCCTTGATGTTTTATTAATAAAGCGACATTATTGTAATGATTCTGCATCACCCACTTTGCCCGATGTTTTCACAGTCGTTGTTAACTCTTCGACCGCATTAAGGTGAGGTCAAAGCCCAGTTAGAAATTATTCATGAACGTACAGACCCTTTGAGATTTCACTTTAGATACAAATTTGCATAGAAAGTGGCCTCTGAGCTAAATGCTAACTCAAATTCTGTTGTTTTTTTCTTTGGTGGGTCGGACACACATCCAAAACGACATAAATATATAAATCCACATACTTCAATATAGGGACTGGCTCCATTAAGGTTTAGAAA
Source organism: Neogobius melanostomus (assembly GCA_007210695.1). Lineage (NCBI taxonomy): Eukaryota > Metazoa > Chordata > Actinopteri > Gobiiformes > Gobiidae > Neogobius > Neogobius melanostomus. The sequence continues at coordinate 35,257 of VHKM01001236.1, read as the reverse complement.
GCCACTGGCTAACAGAGCAGGCTCCGACAGTGAAAGGCATTACTATGATTTAACTGCTGCCCGACTAACTGTGCCTTTATGAATATGTGGTTATAAAGAGCAGCCATAATAACAATGTGACACTTATCGGACGGTTGATAGAAGCCAATATAACACTCATCTGACTACTTAAGCTTCTTTATGAACAGAGATGTTATCTTGCAGTTTGTGATGAGTAACAGATCTGATGTGTGATAATACTCAGAGCAGAAGCCACATACGTCTGTGGTCTTCATGCATCAGTTCTCTAAACACAAAGATGACAAAGCTCTGGTGAAAAGATTGTTTTATCTATAAAGTTAGAAACCAGTCGTAGGTTGTTTGACTGTGCCCTTTGCTGTAGGTAGAAGTTTATTATTTTTGTAGTTGGGTTTACTAAATATAGTCTCGATTCATTTACTATTGTGTAGTTTTTTTGTTGCTCACAAGCATTCTATCTTGCCATCACTTTAACAGCCTCTCCACGGACAAAAGGCACACATAAGGACATGTAAAATAAAGTGTGATTCATATTCATGAAATGTTTCAATATAAAACCAGTTATTGATAAATATCCAAAGTCTTCTTATCTGAATCCGAATTCGAATTGTTTTATTGCCATGGTTATGAACAGGTTTAGAAACTAGGAATTTTTGGCTGGAACAGGTTATTACATTCATGAGTCTGATCCTGATTTATTGGGTCTTGTTTTTGTTCATGAGTCTGATGGCGGAGGGGAAAACCTTTTCATGTGGCGGGAGGTATGTGTCTGTATGGACCGTAGCCTCCTGCCTCAGGGGAGAGGGGTGAATAGTCCATGTCTGGGGTGAGCTGTGATCCGACCCACATGCCTCCGGGTCCTGGAGGTGAACAGGTCCTGGAGAGATGGGAGCCGACAGCCAATCACCCTCTCAGCAGCACGCACAATGCGCTGCAGTCAATCCTTGTCCCGGTCTGTAGCGCCGGGGTACCGCAAACCCCACTAGTAAAGTCATGTCTACCTGCACTCGCTCCTGTCCTACTGACCATAGTTAATTTGTCCTTGTCCACTGGTATTCTCCCACCTTCTCTCAAAATGGCCTCTGTCACACCTCTGATAAAAAAAATCTGGTTCAGATCCAGAAAACTTTAATAACTACTGCCCCATTTCTAACCTTCCGTTTACTGCCAAACTACTTGAGCGAACAGTTTCAGGTCAACTTCAGGACTATCTTTAATCCAATAATCAGTTTGAACCTTTTCAATCTGGTTTCCGCACCAAACACAGCACCGAAACTGCTCGAGTCAAAATAACCAATGATCTTCTTCTAGCAGCAGACTTAGGCCTCCTCTCTCATCCTCTTTAACCCCAGTGGCGCCTTTGATAAAATCTCTCACTCAGTTTTGCTCGAGTGTCTGGCTGGCACTGAGGTCGCAGGTGCTAATCTTTTATGGTTCAAATCCTACCTCACCGACAGGGAACCATTCATTCATGTCAAAAACATCAAATGTTCCTCATCACCATTACATTGCAGAGTTCCCCAAGGCTCAGTTTTAGGTCCACTCCTGTTTTTAATTTACATTCTTCCCCTCGGCAATATTTTCCGTTACTCTGGTGTTCAGTTCCATTGTTATGCTGATGATACTCAACTATCTGTCTACAAAACACTGGTCCACCTGCCCCACCACAATAACCAACTGTTTACAGGCCATTACAGCTTGGATATCAGCAAACAAACTCAGACTCAACGGCAACAAAAGTGAAATACGGCGCTTTATTTTCCATATTAATTTATATTTTTTGCCATTCTCCGCGCCACTTTCGCACTGCTTTGCGTAGCAGTGTTTCTGCGGCTTCACTACCATCACTTCTCAGAGCGGCTCAAATGAAAACATGGCTCAGCTAAAATAAGAAAAAAGAATTCTTATATTCTCCTCCTGGAACCGCCACCTTAACGTGGTGGAGGGGTTTGAGCGCCCGAATGATCCTGGGGGCTCTGTTGTCGGGGGCTTCGTGCCCCTAGGGTCTCCCATGGCAAACAGGTCCTAGGTGACGGGTCAGACAAAGAGCGGTTCAGAAGCCCCTTATGAGAGACCAACAGGCCCGGTTAGAACCATGAGGCCGTCCTTCTGTGGACCCACCACCTGCAGGAGGATCCATAAGGGCTGGTGCAATGTGATTTGGGCAGCTCCAAAAGCTGCCCCCGCGACCCGGCAACGGACAAGTGGAAGAAGATGGATGGATGGATGGAGAATTCTTATTGTTGGACGGACTGACAAATTTTGTCAGTCCAACAAACTGAAGCAAGGACCCTCATGCATCGGGTTTTGGAGTTTTTCCCTCTGTCCGGTCAGTGGTGAGGAGGTCACTGAGCAGAGTGGAGAAGCATGTTTCAGACATGGTTCATGTCTGAACCAACTGATCATGTCAGTTGGTTCAGACATGATCAAGTCCTCACATCTTCCTGTATTAGGCCTTTGGCTGATTTAGATGTGGCTTAGTCCTGTTTTAGCTCTAATATTGTTTTTTGTCCTGGTTTAGTTCTGAGTAGTCAGGTTTTTCCGCCTGTGTTTATTGAAAGTAGTGTTGTAATGACATTTTATTTGTATTGCTGTCAGAAGCCAGTACTACAATTATGTATTTTAAAAAGTCCTTGCAAAAAAATCTGTCTCTCTGTAGAAATGATTGAAGAGCTCTGGCCTATGCCTTTACGGTTTTGTTTTACTAAATAATGGTCTTTTGACATTACTTTTAATTTTATATATCCCAAAAATATGAATACTTTGTGGCAATGGGAGGCTCACCAAATCACCGGCCCAGTGGCCAATGACCTCCGAGAAATCTGACTCAGTAAAAATGTAATTGAATAGCCCTGTACTACTGAATAGTAAATATCGTCTTGCTGCTATCTGTATAAATCCTGCTTGTTTTACTGATACTGTGGTGTTTGTGTGTGAAGCATAAAGCATGAATAAAATTATAGATGAACTGTAGATAAACTTACCATGTTAGCGTGGGGAGTTTTTTAACCACCAAAATGTGTTAAACACACCCACGCTATAAGCTTACCACTAACCACATGACTCTGCAACTCTCCATATAAACAGCACGTCCCTCGTCTGATCGAAGCTGCAACAATGACTTCAACCTGGAAAGGTAAGAATCTCACTGGGTCTTATGATTCTCCACTTTAGGAAACAGACAGAGCTTATAACAAGGAAATTAAAGGTTATACTGTGCCATAATATTGTTATTGTTTTTTACATTTCTCAAAAGGTTTTGCCCAAATGCTCCAAAAACATCAGAACAAGACCTTGTCTCTTTGTTTTTGTTAACCCACAACCGTAACCATAACAGCTTACAGCCTATAGGCCAGAGTAACACCTGATTTTGAAAGCTAAGACCTACCAAACTCATCTAAGCTTCTTCTTTGTTTTTGATGTCAAGTTTGAGTCGTTTTTGTATTTTTATATATATATTTTTTATGCTCCATTTTCTTTTTCTTTTTTTTTACCCTTTTAATCACATTATTGTCGCGTTTTTGTTGCACTTTTCTAGCATTTTTTTTAGTGTAATGTCATTGTGAAGCCACAGAAAAGTAAAAAAGTAAGAAAAATATAACTAAAACATGACTAAAATGTGACAAAACATGACGATAATGCAACAAAAACTTTTACGAAAACACGTGACCAAAATATGCCCAAGGAATGAGTTTAGGCCTTAGCTTTCAAATGAGGTGTTATCCTGGCGAGAATCTTGTAGATTTGTGTAAAGCCGAACTGGAGAAAATGCGCTCGGTTCAGGTGGGGGTAAAGAGGTTAAGGTTGCTTTTTAACAATGACTTCTTCAAAATGGTGTTAAAGGTGCATTATGGAACATTTTATACGAAAAAACAAACTTGATATTTGTGCGTAATTAACCTTTCAGTGACCCAATGGCCGTATGGGTGGTCAGCATGGCGCCTTTACTTTCCATCACAGTGGTCTCTACAATGTTCTAGGATCAATTGTTTTGTAGGTTTTCTGGTGAGAGGCTCCGTCAGCAGTGAAAACCTACCAGAAACTCTATAAACAATTGATCCTGAAGCAATATCTCCATTATTTGCCTCTAAAATGTGCGTGTTCCGAAATAATTTGCTTGTTCCCTCAGACGTCGCCATATGGCGTTGCTATGATAATACTTTTGCTTGACTTGTCACAACATTTTGTAGACTTTTGTATGACTTTATTTTTGGCAGGTCCTCTCTAATATTAAAACAAACTGAGGTGGCGCTGTCGCATCAGTATTTTGAAATTCCAGGTTCCAGATTTGAATTATTGGCCACCATCTGTGAGTTTTTATATGTAATGTTTAATAATGTTCATCTCATGGTACAGTTCCAGACCTAGGGACTTTTATGGGCCCTGTATAATTACAATGTTCATTTTTGCAATATGTTTGTGCACGGGACGTGCATGACAAGAGGACTGCATGAGTGAGTCTTTCTTTCTTAATGAATTTGTTTATTGAGGAAACACATTAATGATAAACATCAAGAAATTACAAAGTTTTCCTTGTAACATTTTCTTTTTCTCCCAAAACATCAGTCCATGATGTTAAATCAGGTTTTCCAGTGTGCATTTTAACATATAGTCAGTGACCTACTGTATTTTGTCACCTGGTCACATGTTATATGTTGGGCATGACATTACTCCTAAAATCTGATGACGTGGCCAACTGTAATAATGCAGCCTGTGTGCAGGTCTGACTGTGGGAGTCTGGCTGCTGGCTGTTCTCTGTGCCTCTGTTTGGGCTGAGTTGGACTCCAAACTGGACCAGCAGTGGGAGCAGTGGAAGACGACTCACGAGAAGAAATACAACAATGAGGTTTGTACAAAGTAGGAGTCGATTACTTAACTCAAGTTGGGATAATCACTTCACATTCCAAATTTGAACATAGACTGACTGTAATAAAGCGTCATAGTGTTAGAGCAATACATACAGTATATTGTTTTTGGAGATTAAGTAAGGATTAAACACAGAGGAGCCGTGCATTATACAGTTTTAATGCATGACGTGGAGTCAAGGACAGCATGACGCACAGCGGAGTGCATTAAAACTGTATAATGCACGGCTCCTCTGTGTTTAATCCGCTCATACCATGGTCCCACAAACTGAAACTGTTCATTTGGGCCTGTCTGCTTTTTTCTAAGTCCTGGGCAGTAGTTATTTCACTTTTTAAGATGTTTTACCTGAAGCTAGTACCAGCTCTGTGCTCTCTGTGCTCTACCGGAAGCCTCAATACAAAGGAAGCGCAAACACAAAGCACAAAGAGGCAAGAGTGGGCGGGGCTGGAATAAGGTGAACGGGACGTGATATAACTGTTGACGGACTAAACGTGCAGTTATACAAAAAGAATGCACGCCAGTTAGCATTACAATTCTTACTGGCCATGGTATAAAACCAAACGTAAACAACGATAACTCAAACGTCTCTGTCTGCTCAAATAAATGAACCTGTGATGCTTAAAACATGGCAGTAATGTCATCCTTAGGCACAGTGCTGGTGCAAAAGGATTTTAATCTTCATTTGAAGCTATTCTACACCAGCACCTCTTCTGGCTACACTTGAATGCTATAAAGCAGTGGCTCTGGAGCTCTCCAGCCCTTTCTTGTCGCTCACCCAAAGACTTTCTACATTTCTGCACATGTTTTTAAAGGCATGTTCAGTTCGTTTTTAAAATGCAAACATTTAGGTTAATAAATGTATCTACATTATCTACAGTATCTTTGAAACATAAGGTGCTCCTTGATGTTTTGGTTTTGTAAAAGTAGTAAGTAAAAAGGTTGGAAACTTGATACCACACAAAATGGAATAGTATTTTGTTCTAGACATTGTACTATGCCATTCTCTACATATTATTACTTGATTCTAAATGTTGTTTAGGTGGAGGAGCTCGGCCGCAGAGCTTTGTGGGAGAAAAACCTGAATCAAATCAACCATCACAACCTGGAGGCGTCTCTGGGGCTTCACACCTACACTCTGGCCGTCAACCACCTGTCAGACCTGGTAATGCACCGTCTCTGCTCCTCTTTAATGAACTGTTTAATGATTCCCTGTTAACCTTTTAACTCCCACTTGAACCGAGCGCATTTGCTCCAGTTCAGCTTTACCCATATGCCAGAGTAACGCCTAGTCACATTTTTTGAAGCATTTTTGTCTCTTTTTTTAAATCATGTTTTTGTTGCTGTCTTCATTGCTTTTGTTATTGTGGCTTTTTTGGCACGTTTTTGTCGCACTTTTGTTGCTTTTTTGTGTGTATTTGTCGTGTATTTTCATCCCTGTTTTCGTCACTGTTTTGGCACTTTGTTCAAGAGGCTTTTAGATTTGGGAAACTGTAGAAAATCTGCTCGGTTCAGGAGGGGTTTGGAGGTTAAGAACTATAGGTGCATCTTTCACCCTCTCGACTCTTCAGGCTTCATGCCTCTGAACACTAAAATCTGCAATGATACTACTGCACTGTAAAAATGTAAAACATTGTAAGATTTAGCTGAATGTTAAAAGTATTTGCTTCACTCTAGACTGAGGATGAAAAGTTTCAACGTTCTGCACCCATGAAGATTCCAGAAGACATGACACCAACTCCTCTCCAAGTCACAGATGAGGTTTTACCAGCCAGTGTGGACTGGAGAGGAGCTGGATACGTGACCAGTGTCAAAGATCAGGTAAAAACATTGTGTAATGTCACTTTGTTCACATAAAAGATAAAAGTTCACTTGATATCTGAACGTAATGATTGTGCAGAAAACGTGTGGGTCGTGCTGGGCCTTCAGTGCTGCTGGAGCTCTGGAGGGTCTGTGGAAAAGATAAAAGGGAAACTGGTGGACCTCAGCCCCCAGAACCTGATGGACTGTTCAGGGCCATATGGTAGTTATGGGTGTAATCCTGGACGGGTGACTGATGCTTTTAAGTATGTCATTGCCAATAAAGGCATTGCCTCTGAAGCTTCCTACCCTTATGAGGCCAAGGTAAGAACACTTTTTATCTACATAGTAAGACTATTGACTTCATCTGTGAAAGGGGCTACAGTTCGTTCTGATTGTTGTGTCTTCTGGTTTAGAATGGCAGTTGTCGCTACGATCCTAATGATCGAGCAGCGACCTGTTCTTCATACCACTTTGTGCCACCGAATGAGCTCGATCTTCAGCAGGCAGTCGCCACTATTGGACCAATATCAGTTCTCATTAATGTAACAGACATTTCAAACTATCATGGTGGTGAGTAGATTCATGTGTTGTGAATCAATTAACACAAAAATGTAAAGACGTGTTACTAACACTTAAAAACTGACTCATGCATGTGTGTACATTATACTGTATGTGTGTGGGACTGGAGCCATAGGTTCATAAGGTTTCCAAAGCTAAAGAAAGTACAAATCTTTAAGTTTAGATAGTGTCTCTGTGGCAGCCATAAATAAAATCTAAAAATGTTCGGATTAGTTTAGCTCATAAAGCAACATAACACTCATGTCATTACAGTGCATAGACATTGTGCAAATCCTTTCTTTATTTTCAGGTGTGTTTAACAATCCAAGATGCAACAAACGGCAAACCATGCAATGCTGCTCGTGGGTTATGGCACAGATCCTGCTACTGGACTGGACTACTGGCTGATCAAAAACACGTGAGATATTTCCACTCAGGCCCTAGGACTACACTGAGCAACACGTTTGTGCTTGCTCTTTTTCATGGGTGAAATCAAATATATAAAATGTTTCCTAGATACACAGTAGACCCATTTCTCTCAAATATTGTTCACAAACCAACAGTCTGTTGTGTTTCATGTTTTAGAGTTCAGCTTTTCCACCTACATTAGGCACTCAAAGCACTTTACATCAAAGAACCACTCAACCATTCACACTCTTTCACACACCAGTGTGCGCAGACACTGGAGGCAAGGTGGGTGAAGTGTCTTGCCCAAGGACACAAAAGTGTATCTGCTGGAGCCGGGATTTGAACCGCCAGCCTCTCTGTTACAGGACAACCCGCTCTACCACCTGAGCTACTGTGGCTAAAACAAAAGTGTTTAAGGTTTATATTTCCGTTCAGTGCAGTGCGAGCACAGGAACACAACCTACTGTCATCGAATTCAGAATTCAAATGTTCATCAAACTAATATACCACATCAAATCATTGATGTGGTATATTAGAGGACTTAGGTGATTTATGACCAGATACAGTTGTTTGTCAATATTATATCTAATAAAAGCAGCATTCTTTTTCAGTGTTCTATAGTAAATGGTGGCAGATGGTTTTGTAAACTTACCTTTTCTATGAATTTCATCCATCTCTAGTTGGGACCTGGATGGGGAGAAAACGGCTACATGAGACTGGCGCGCAACAAGAATCAAATGTGCGGCATCTCCAAGTATGCATACTACCCCCTGTAAACACCACAACAAACATATCACCACTTATCTGCTTTCTTGTCATTTTATGCAACTGTGAAGCACTTTGAATTGCCTTGTGTATGAATCGTGCTCTCCAAATAAACTTGCCTTTCCTTTCCTTGCCATTGTGTAATCACGATTAGTGTTTGATCATTAAAGGACATCAGCATCAAATATTCTTTGTGTTACTGTTGTGTTTGCGTCTTATGGTCCATCGCATTCATTATGATTATTTTAGAAGGTTCCATCGCATTCTGGCCAGGACAATCGGCGCGGGGGCAGAGAGCAGGGTTAACGTTGTGCCGGTTACAGCAGGACACCTTTTAGGTTCAACGTTTTAGAAAAGAACACAGCAGGACAGCACGAGAGAGGAACGCAAGTCTGTTGTTATACATAATAATGGTCCAAATTCTCCTTTGCTTTAAAACTAGACTTGGGATTTGATACTTTTTTGTATCCACTAGTTAGCTGCCATCAGGTCATTAGTGTTGAAAATGAAGCATCTAGCTATATATTCATGACACAAATGTAGCAACTGTATGGAGCTATAGCTAGTGCTAAAGTGGTGCAAAAGTGACAAAGTGTAAATGCTTAAATCCAAAAGCAGCTTGGTTTAAAGCGAAAGCAGTGGCACTTTACAACAACACCAAGGCCTTTACCTAGTTCCACTGTAAGTAAACTAAAGCACTCATGTTTATATAAAGTCAATCATTATTCCGGGGCCAGCAGAGTCTAAGGTCCACAGGAGAATATTTTTGGAGGCTTATTTTGGAATGTGTGACAGACCAGAGTCCATGCTAAAGGTTGGAAAGTTTCGTCAAACCTTTTTATTAACTGATTATAATATGTTTCAGGTTATACATGGTTCAGGGTTTCCGTTTGCTGAAACTTGAATACAATATTTCACCTAAGTCAGTGACTGACATAAAGTGTTTTGAGAGAAATATTAAAAAAGGTTCTATATTTCTATCAAACAAAGTTATTCAATCTGCGTCTTGAGACTGTTTTGTGTTGAGTGTTCAGTCAGTCAGACTGATGCTCTGTCTCACAGCAGCTCTTCCTGGAAGAGTGTCCGGGTTTAGAGGCGCTCCCCTCGGCCTGTCTGTGCAGAGCCACTCTTGACTGTGGTAGAGCGGGGTGCATGGTGAATCCCTCCACACTCTTTTGATAACTTAAGCACTGTTGATTTGTCCTTCCATAATATTTCAGCAGTGAGACTTAATCGCTAATTTTCCATCCAAAGTCACGTTAGGTGTGGGAGGGCATCCTACAGCCCAACCCTCACTGTGCAGCTGATGTGGTCAGATCTGGATGAGGACAGTGTTAGGGTTTACTGTACCTCCTGTCTGAGTTATTCTGCACATACAGTGAGAACCATATGTTTACATACACTTTATAAAAAGACACATTGGCATTTTGTTTCAGTGACTGAAATGAAAACAGAATTAACTTTTACTTTTTTAGGCCAATTAGAATTAAAAATAATATTTCAATTTGCTAAATGCCAGAAGAATGAAAGATAGAATTTTTATAAATGTTTTTATTACTTTTTACAAAGTCAGAAGTTTACATACACTAAGATTACTATACATTTAAACAATTTGGGAAAGCCCAGATGACGATGCCATGCTTGGAAGCACAAGTCTGGTTCATCCTTGGGTGCAATTTCAAGACACTTGAAGGTTCAGGTTCATTGGTTTAAACAATGATGGAAATGTCCAGTAATCACACAGATCAGAAAGAAGGAGGTTCTGTGTCCCAGAGATGAACGTGCTGTGTCTGAAATGTGAATATCAACCCAAGAACAAATGCAACAGACCTGGTGAAGATGCTGAACCTGGTAAGAGTTTGTCATTATCCAGAGTGAAACAAGTCCTGTACCAACATGGGCTGAGAGGGAACTCTGCCAGGAAGAAGCTCATACTCCAAAAGAAACATCAAGAAGCCAGTTTGGAGTTTGCAAATAAATAAAGCATAAAGATGTTTGGCCATAATGACCATTTGAAATAATGGTCATACTACTGTATCTATGCCAGACTGAGCGACACTGACAAACACAGTGACTTTCTGCTGACCCACCGACAGGCCTCAGCTTTTTCTTCTCCACTTTCCTCAGACTCGAGCTCAGAGTTTCTCTTTAATTAGCAGTGCAGTGCAAACAAAAGAGGGACAGGTGGTCACCCTAGGTCTGAGGTTTGTTACTGCGATCCAGGCCCGGTTCTGCAGGGGTGCAGCCTCACTTTAGAATGTTTGCATTTTTTGATGAGATCCAATCTGCTTTAGAGACGCAAACATAAACTCCCACCATGTTGATGTGGAGAGACGACCCTTACTGGAAGAGTTGTTTACTTACACTACATGCTACACACGCTAACCCTGTAACTCTCGGGCATTCCTACAGACAGCACGTCCCTCGTCTGATCAAAACTGCAACAATAACTTCAACTGGGAAAGGTAAGAATCTCACCGGGTCTCGTGACATGTCTCTTCAGCTTATAAGCAAATGAATAAGTACTGTTATTGTGTGCCATAATGTAGGGACACATTTTATATTTGTATTCACTATTGATCACTTTAGTAAACTCTCATCTGTTTCTGCTTTTTTCTTCATATACTGTGTGATACAAATTAGGGTGCGTTCAAAATAAAGTGGACCTCCTCCAGAAGGACCTCAGGGTTAAATCTACTTAAATCAGACAAAGAAAAAAAAAAAGTCTGAAACCTCTTAATATGATCATTTGTGTTGCGGTAATAATAATGTATATGAAGTTTGGGAAAGAATAGTCACAACTTCAAAACTGTAAATGCAAAGATTGAACTGAATAATTCATCATACAGACAGTTTCTTGCCAAGATTGTTGTCAAATAGCACCACCGTTTGACAACAAAAGGTATTACATCAGTCCATTGGTGCATTAATCCACAATGTACCCCCCAGAGGTGGGAAGAGTAGCCAAATAAATTGTGTGATAAAAAGTACCGTAGGATAATACTACACTTGACATTGTACTTATACATGTACTTGAGTAAGTAAATGTAACTGAGTACTATCCGCCTCTGCATTTGATATTAAAAAAACGTCTCAGCTGTAATACCGTAATGCAGCCTGTGTGCAGGTCTGACTGTGGGAGTTGGACTCCAAACTGGACGAGCACTGGGAGCAGTAGAAGACGACTCACCAGAAGAAATACCAGAATGAGGTTTGTAAAAAATAGTTGTCAATAGTCGGTTTTAATCCATCCATCCATCCATCCATCCATCCATCCATCCATTTTCTTCCACTTGTCCGTTGCCGGGTCGTGGGGTCCGTTGCCAAGGTGGCGGTTCCAGGAGGGATCAAGCTTAAACAGATATATGATATTTATGTCACATTTTTTCAGCGTTTTTTTTTTTGTCTTCTTTTTTGGCGCTTTTATGCCTCGTTTTCATTTCTCTTTTTGTGTGTGTGTTTTTGTTACTTTTTTTGGGTTGTGTTATTGTTGCTTTTCCGTTTTTAGTAATTTTTTGTCACTTGTTTGTCGCTATTTTGACGCTTTTTCAAGAAGCTTTTAGATTTGGGTAAAGCCAAACTCAGGTACAGGTGGGGGGTTAAGAGGTTCACATTGAATCGGGGCTTGAGTGCATCGTAACGTCCTTATACTCTGTTTTCTTTCAGATAAGAACAACAACCGTGACAAAAATGCAACCAAATCAATTAAAACAAAACAAGTAAGAAGCTGAGATGAGTTTTGTCGGCCTTAGCTTTCAAATGAGGCGTCACACTGGGTAAAGGCTTTACAACTACCAGGTCAAGAGGCTTTAAGATTTGGGTAGAGCCGAACTGGAGAAAATGTTTTTTTGTTACGGTGTGGGGTAAGGGGTTTAAACTCTTTAGACTGTGCCAAAAGGTCTGTGGGAATTTTGAATGTGATTTTGTTTTTTGCCAATCTGGGGCCAAAACTTAATTACATTTTACCAAAACATCTTTAATAAACCTTTGAAATAACATCAAATAGCCAACATGACTTTAATATCCCTGGCCCTGGTTACACACATGTATGCTACTGCTAAAGAGAAAGAAAAGGAACCACTGCTCTGCAAGAAAAAGCTATAGTCCAAAACCAAAAGTGCTTCTGCTGTTTGTGCCACTTCCTCATTCTTAAACCTGTTGTTCCTCTCCGCGCCCTGAACCATGACGTGCCCCTCTGGCCTCAAACACCAGGCCACGTGAGCCCGTGGCCTCACTGACAGAGGACGCTCCCGTGTCTTATCAGTACTTGATCATGGCTTCAGCGTCTAAAGGTAAGACTGGATGACAGCGCTTCTATCTATAGGTCCATTATTGTGACATGGCCAAGGTTAGAGTTAAGCATTAACTTTCATTTTCATTTTGACGTGCCCGCAGGTAGAGAGACAGCAGGTAAGGCGATATGATGTGGTAATATGTGGTAGAGTGGAGAGTTTATGGTTTACTTCAATCTTTGCCCACCTGAACAGCCCTGCACTGACTTCTTAGCACATGTTGTTTGTGATCAGGGGTGGGTAATGTTGCCTATAGTTGAAATACACTGGCACAACTCTCACCCATAATTAATTCTGCCTCATATTTTGTCTTACACAGGGACTTACTTAGGGAACACTTTGTGAGCACAATAGAAACAGCAGTGGTGCGCTGCTAAATCAAAATGCATATCAATAGCACACTGAACATTTATATTGCATAGCTTAGGCCAAAACTTGATAGGATGTGGCCCCAGTGAAACTGTTTTGATCTATTTTTGAGTTAGTCTTTGAGTATTGTGACTGACCTCATGTCAGAACTAGCAAGAAAATACAATTTTTGCAGATTTTCCCATCTTATTTCATCTTTATAAGAGGCATAGGGGATCAGCCCATCATTCCGACACCGCTCCATTGCGGCATCCCGTCAATCCGACACTTTTTGACACCGTTATTCCGACAATAGGTCCTTAAAGGGACTATACATAAGTTTAACCACAAATAAATGTATACAAATTTAAAATTTCTTTCTCATACATGCTCCAGCAATGCCCTGGTGAGTAGAATGAGCCCTGGCCTTTTCACCGCAATTGCCTCTATATGCCTGTAAAGTCACTTGAATAGTTTATGCTCGGGTCGAAGAAGCAAACAGAGTAATGACGTCATGCGCGCTCACGCTCAGCTGTAGCATTAGCTTTAGCATTAGCTGTAGCGTTAGCTGTATCTCCTCTATACTGACCCTGCAGCGCGAGTGGTAACTTCGGAGGGATGGATTTAGCGGAGAATAAGAGGAGACCGGCTTCAAGCACCATCGAAACTCCAGCCCAGACCCCAAATAACGAAAAGAAACTAAGAGTTTATTCGAGTGTGACAAAAAGGCGAAAGTCGAGTCTGATCGGCGTAGGCAAAGAACCAGAGTAAACATCGGAAAATGTTGAGAATCTCTCAAAAGACCCACAGCTTATTTTTACTTGAAAGGTAAGAAATTATGACTAAATACATGGAGGAAAAGTGTTGTTGATGCTTCAGAACAACGGTGTCCGACTGTCCGTGCATGTTGTACAAACTTCACTGAAACAAGCCATAAAATAATCATATTTGGAAGTTACCAAAATAGTTGATCTAATAGTTTTATACCTACAGAGAAGTTGTGTAGTATTAGTAGCAGACTAGTGGTGTCAGTAATAACAGTAATTGTGCTGTACCTACAAAACATTTGAGTAGTAACAGTGGTAATGGTGCTGTGTTTACAATGGCAAAAATAATGTCGCTAATGTTAGCTTTTCTTGGCCGCAAAATAAGCATGACTGTTCATGGATTCATAAGTAGTGAAACGACTACAAAAGTGGACATGTGCCGTTTACAATATAGTTTACGTTTGTTAACTTTGGGCCCAGGGAATTGAAGAGACGATTTTGGCTTTTCCTAGTAGCATTTCTACCAGTGGAATTATTTTATTATTTCAATTAGGCCTGCGTTTATGCATACAAAGTATATGAGTTTTTTTTTTTTCTCCTTCAAACGTCAATTATTCGTTTATCTGAATTACTTGGCTTCTTCACTCGATTCACTTTGATGCATTTGCTCAAGTATTTTATCTCGGAAAACTACACTCAAACTGATTTGGTCTAAATATCTAATAAAGAAGTGTTCAAAAATAAGGATGAAAAAGAATAGGATGCTCGTTCTATTAAAATTAAAATCATTGTTTTATTCCCTGAATTTACATTCTAAAACAAAGGCTATGGTAAAAGCTACATGATGTTCTTGGGTGGTCAGCGAGGGACACAGCAGGGTAAGAGGCCAAACTGTTAAATTACATGTAATTTATAGGAACAGGGAGTAGGCGGCTACTTGTTGAAGAACCAATCAATGTCCTTGGAATGCTTCTGCGTGATCTGACTCCACCTTATAACACACTGCCCCCCAGTGGATTCCAAGAGTAAGGACAACAATTCAAATCACCCAAAAGCACAGATTACAATCAACACAGTTTCATATAATCATTAAAGACTATTATAACAAAAACACATATAGAAATAGCCAACCATTCCTCCTTTTGATGTCTCCTAAGACATCACAATCAGACTTAATATTTATCATGAAATCACAGTTACAGATCAAATGTTCTTCAACTAGTCGTCTGGTTGTTGCCTCCGTCCGTGCAGGTTCTGCGTCTGTGCTATAGAATCATATACTCACCACTGGGGTGTTTTTTTGTTTTGTTTGGTGTGTTTTGTTTTGTTTGTTTTTCCACATTTTAATCATATTTAATCATTTGGGTCACTATTCTCATAATTACAACCACTTACGTGCACCCACAGAGGCAAGTAACCAAAACAGAGTTCTGTAACAGAAACACAAAAGAACAGACATTAAAAAATTACAAAAAAATTCTCATCAAGATCGCTCACCGTGAGCCGGAGAACGACCATGCCAGCTAATTTTGTAAAATATGGCTGTACTCAAATTTAACTATTTAACTTGATTTATCTGTTGGAATGTTGTCAATTTTATCTGGAAAATTCAGGGATATAAGCACACAGGTTTCATTAATCTTAAATTTGTAGAGAATAAACTCCTTTTTAGCTTCTTGTTTTCCACATTTCCCACAATTCTGGTCGACTTCAGAACTGCAACAAATGCCGAAAACAGAGCATTATAAAATGTATCTATCTATCTGAAACGTATGTCTTATATCGTAGTTTGCCATAAAATGTATCAATTTGTCACTTTTTGTTTGTATTTTAGATATATTTGCATTTGTTCTTTCCCGTGCCCAAAATAAGCCCAATTATAATCGTCTCATAATTAACACCTCCTTCTTGGACTGAGGAAAACTCAGTCCAACAAAGAGTCATGTAAACGTGTAAAAACAACCTTCCATAGATGAAACCTCTATCCTTGAACAGAAACACAGCAAACCAGCTCAAAAGTTCACTGGAGATTAATACTTTCAGCATCTGTAAAAACTAACACAATACATATATCAACACAAAGAAAAAATGAACAAAAACTAATATGTCAGGGCAAGTCCATGGAGATTCTATTTGGTTTTACTGAGTCAATGTGGTTCAACAGGCGAGTGATAGGTGTGAAACCACTCGTCTGGTTTCTCTGGGACCTTGGCAACACCGTATAAGGCTTCAAATTTAAATTTTGTATTGTGGTATTCTAATCTTTGAATTTAGTTGTAATTTTAAAGATAATTGGGTAGCACTTTACATTACGGCACGGTAATAATATGGTAATATCATGGTAATAGCATGGTAACACCATGGTAATAACATGGAAATTGTGTTGTAATTACACATGTAATTTCTATGAAATTACATGTGTAATATAATGATAATAATGAAATAATGTAATTAAAAACTATTTGGTTGTAATTGTGTTGTAATATCCATGAAATTACGTCATAATCAAGTGGCACGGTAATAATATATTCATACTAAGGTAATAGCATGGTAACCAAAAGGTAATAACATGGAAATTGTGTGTAATTACATATGCAATTTCTGTGAAATTACCCAAGTAATATCATTATGAAATCAGTGTAATTAGAAATATCTTGTTGTAATTTCTTTATAATTTCCATGAAATTACATCATAATTAAAGTAACAAAGCAATTTTAATGAAGCGGCTTATTATTTGTAATTAGTATGTAATTTCTATGTTATTATTTTATGTTTATAGCAATAAGGTAACATAGAATTTATATGTAATTACTTTTTATGTCAAGGCAATATTTGTGTAAGTACTATAGTTTTCAATATCACATGCGTGGCAATCGTAGGGTATAATTTATATGTAATTACAAAGTTGTTCCTACAAAATAAAAATTTTTCTATGACTTAAGCAAAACATTGGTAATACAGATGTAATTTCTGTGTAATTTATATGTCCTTACAGATGTATTGAGAAAACAGTGTAACAACTACTTTACAACATTAGCTAGTATTTTCTGCTATTTCTATGGAAATATACTTGTATTACACTTTGTATTTTTAGACAATTTCCTAGAATCAGGGCTGCAAAATTCACTTCATGCTATTCCTAGTCTATTTCATAGAAACAAAAGCAAGAAACACAGTTGTTTGTTCCTACTCTCTTTCATAGAAATACATTTTGTTGTTTTTATGTAATAAACAGGCTGCAAAATTCACTTCATGCTGTTCCTCCTTTATTACGCGTTACGCGTTGAACGTGATTAACCAGCGCCTCCGCGGGGTTGGGCTGATGTGAGACCGACGTGACCTGTGCAGGTACGGGGACAGCAGCTCCCTCTGTCCCCGCCTCAGACGCCTTCGCCCCGGGCTCACTGCTCCTCTTCCACTGCCGCCCTGGGTGTCATTAACTCCGCTAAGGGAAATGGAATCTGGCGGTATAGAGCACATCTGACTGATACATGGTGCGTGTGTGTTAGCGAGCTGTATGTGCTGTTCACGTTTAAAGTCCGAAGCTAAATGAATAGACACGGCTGTGGATTGCGAGCAGAGGCTCTCAGCGCGGACAGGGGCCTGAGATCACGGAATGGACCCGTCCGGTCCTCCACGCCAAGCGGTCACTATAGCCCAGACACACCGAGTTTCTCCTCAGCTCCGCCACACTGAAATACGGATCCTAAAACCGATCCTAATTAAATATGAACACGCGATCGTTATGCTGCTGTTTCCCAATCATTTTCTTAACAAAACAAAAAAACAGAACCTGGACAAAACCAGGTCTGAGCAGGGTTAGTGTGTGAAGTACCGCGCAGTGCGCAAAGAGGAGAAACACAAGATGGGTTAAATGCAGAGGACATATTTCCCTATGGGGACAATAAAGTATTCAAACAAACACCGCATTGGAAAAATTGGGTAAATAATATTAAAGGCATTATTCTAGAAATGAGTTAAAAAATAATAACAGGATTACATTGATTGCATTATTTTTAAAGCCCAGTAATTATTGTTTCATTTGATTAAGGCCAAAAAGAGAGAGTATTATCTTTAAACTGTGATGGCACATGTTCTTGGCCTTTGTTTGACAATTTTGTATTATTTGTTTTCAAATTAGACACCCGTGAACTTTAATTCAGGAACCCTGATCTACACAACTGTCATAAAATCAACATGGTGACTCACTACCATCTGGGAAAATAATTATTTAAAGGGGGGGTATTATGTAAAATGGACTTTTTCAAGCTTTATATCATGTTATTATGTCATTCCCTCATTAAACACATGCCTGGAGTGTTGCCTTGGCTCATTCACATATTTTTGAGTAATCAGTAAAAACTTAGACGGCAGCCATTTTAGGTGTAGCTATGCCTCAGTCCTCCTAGGAACGCCCCCACCTCCTGGAGACGCCTCTGGACCTTTCGTCACCAGCCAAGCCACCAACCACTGCTCCTCAGCTCAGCAGAGCCCCCTCCCCGCACAGTAGTGTTGTTTAGATGCCACAGCAGTGTGCTGAAGGGGGCGTGTCGGAAAGCTTCTTAAAGAGACAGAGGCCTATTTCAAGACGTTCAGTACAGCCATTTTGAGAGAGCAATTTTATTCAAGGCAGTTATTTTAATTTACTGCATATACAGACCAACAGAAGGTTACGTCATCATTGTAGTATGCTATAGACTGGTGCTATGTGACTGAAAAAAGCATAATACCCCCTCTTTAAAGTTTGTGAAATGTGGGCTATAAGCAAAAAAGGGGATTTATGGTGTCCATTTATGTTTTATTCATACAGTTAAGACAATTATAATAAAAAGGGAATCACATGGACTATATTTTTTTATTCCTCACTAAGAAAAAAACGTTCTTATCTCAGATTGTGGGACGGAAGCTAGAGTGGGATTCCCAGGTCAACAGGAATGATGTGTGGATAATTGTGGACGGTTATATTACACATATTATTGCCTGAATATGTCCTGTATTGCCAAATCTGTCCAGTGTGAATTGCATTTGCACGATTGTGAGTAGTCTGATATATTCTTTTTTCAGATTGATAAACAGAACTGTCGTCAGAATGAGAAGCCTCCAATTGGACTCAGAAGTCAGGGACCTTCTCTGTTGATGACCCAAGCAGAAGATGGGTGTTTGTCATCAGGAGCAAAGAGGATTGTGAGTTATTTTTTGTGATACAAACTGTTAAGTGAGAATTCAGACCATGCTTGATAGTTAAATGTGCTTTTCTTTGTCTTTGCCTTTTCCAAGCCATCCTTCAAAATACCAACAAGTCGATACCGATCTTCCCCTGCACGATGGATTTGGTGAGTACAAACACTCCAAAACATTTTATAACCTTATCTCACAATTGACTCTAATCGTGTTTTTATCTTTTGTGTTTTCCTAGAGTCGTGTTCCTCCTGAGCTCTTCAGCATTTACCCACCACCTCTGCATCAGGACGTGCTAATGGATCAGTGGCAGTGCAGAACCTGCTCCGACTGATGAAAGTGAGTTTTACCATAAGTCTGAATATTTGTGAAATCATGGTAAAATGTCAAGACATACAGTAATTTGTTTTAATATCACAATAACCCAACATTCTCTTATTTAGGAAATATTTGTAGCTTTTGACAGGTTAAAAATTGCGACATTATGAAAGTCCAAACACAGCAGTCCTCTCTGAGCACACCCTCTGGGCTCTCCTTAGAGGCTTCAAAGACACACCATGTAAACCGCTGAATATTGCCCTGTTCGTCCACTATGTTTCTTAACCAAGCACATTTTCTCCAGTTTTACCCAAATCATTTGAAAGCTAAGACCTGCAAAAGGTTTTAGTCATTTTGGGTGCATTTTCATCACGTTTTGTTTCATTGTTGTTGCTTTTTTTTTTTTTTACGCATTTTAGTCATTGCTTTTTTGTGGCATTATTGTTACTTTTTGTCACCTTTTGAACATGTTTTTGGCTGCATTTAATTTTTTTTCTTATCTTTATTTATTTTTTATTTTTTTTAGATTAATGTAACTGTGATCAAGCCACATAAATGTAACAGAAACAACAAAAATGTGATGAAAACACAACCAAAAAGGACGAAAACATGACAATCATAACGAGGAAGAAGCTTAAAAGGGTTTTGTAGGGCCATTTGCATTTGTAACGCTGAATTTAGTCCAGGAGTTATCGCTGGATGTGACGTACGCGTCGCGGCAAAATTCGTGTTCTACGGTTCTGTTCAGAAATCATGTTTAGTATAGATCCATTTATGCAATCTGTTTTTACATTAACACAAATCATAGGTTTATATCTCATAAAACACCTAAAAATGTATTTAATGAGATAATAAATAATGATGGATTAAAATGGCGCATGACGGATATTTATGACCGTAGTGAAACCACTGATATCAGTTGTACAATGTAAATAAATATTTGTCATTTGTTAGTTATTAGTTAGTCATAGTTAATTATTATTTGAAAGTTTATGTATTGTGGTGTTTGTCAGACAGGAAAAAGCATCCCAAGCCCTTGGAAGCCATTTTGGAAGAATACCCAGGAGCAGTAAACCAGTCCCAGGACTTCCCCATCCCAGCACCACTGAGCAACACCAAAGCACAGACCAACAGTTGTCATCGAACTAGTGATGAGTACCAGAGACTGTTGTTTGCAACCTGATGCAAAAATGAACAAAAACTCCTGCACACCGTCTCACTATTTCAGACATTTATTACTGCTGGAACGTTTCGGTCAATCAAAAGGACCTTCGTCAGGCTTGGGTTGTTTGCAACCTGAACCATTCAAGTGCAGTGTGAATTTATGAGTATGTATACAGGGTTTCCACAGGGCATTCAATTCATTTTGGCAAAATCAAGTCCTTAAATGTCATTCAAACGCATTACATTAAATTAAACTGTCGTTAAATCTAAATTTATGGGAAAATGATGACAATGCTCAACAATTTTTATAATATAAGTTCATTTAAAAATACAAAAATTATCGTCTAAAACATATTCAGTTGCAGTTTTGGCTGAAATTTACCACATATTTTTGGTCAAGTTTTCTGTTTGATGAAATGTTTGCTAATCTTAGATGAAATATAGCAGATTTTCTTTCTGCAATTGTAGCATTAAGATATCGTATCTGGGCATTTAAAATGGACTTGCTTCTGCCTGTGTAAACCCTGGTATATGACCTGGCTGTGTCATGTGGAAAGTCAGGGCTTGTCATTAACACTTTGGATTGCAAAGAGTTAATGTGTCTGGCACAAGACCATATTATTTAACTATATAACTTGCATAACAATTAACAACAACAACTACTTACAACTAACTAGTAGCTAGTGAACCTCCTTATTGACTGGTAACGTCTGATGATAAATTATTTGTGAGAAAACAAGTTAATGACAAGTGAACAATGTAAATGTGCTGTACATTCTAAAAACGGAAAGGGTCACTTAGGCAGGTGCTAAATAGCGAGTCCAAGCTGGAAAATTGCATTTAGTTATTTGTGGGCCTGTTTCAACTAATTTACCATTTGAAACTGCACGTTAGCTTAATATAAGCATATGACTATGAATATTGCAGCTGAAAAGGCAAAACTCTTAATTAGGCAAATTAGACCTTTTTACAATGATTTTTGTGTTTTGCAATGTAGATAAAACAGATGGAAAAAGAGACAAGTTTACTACATCAAATATACTGTATTTAAAAGTGGATTTTGTTTTTGCCGTGTTACTAACATTTCTAACTCGATTCTCAATACTGATTTTGATAACACTACTATAGAGCCACTTTGTTTTTTATTTTATTTTTTATTGTTCCAGCCTTTTAAAAACTGTCATTGTGTTGTGCTGTACTGACAGTAATAAAGGAAAGTCCTTCTTAAAATCTTCCAGTTGTCCTTACTGAGTGTTTTCAAGGCAATCGGTTTCATAGAATTTTAAGTTAAGGGTTAAATATGCAAGTATTCAGCATTAGAAAAGCTCAATTGAACAATTAGACATTGGTGAGTTAACAGTACTGGAGATAAGTGAGTTAACAGTACTGGAGATAAGTGAGTTAACAGTACTGGAGATAAGTGAGTTAACAGTACTGGAGATAGGTGAGTTAACAGTACTGGAGATAAGTGAGTTAACAGTACTGGAGATAAGCGAGTTAACAGTACTTGAAGACAAGTATTTTGTAATAGCAATTTTCGACTAAGCACTACTGGTATCTCAGTTTACATTACTGCAAACTGGTGAGTTACCAACACTTGGAGACAAGTATTTAGTATTAGCGATTTTTAAGTAAACACTACTGTATTGAAGTCAACTTTACTTGAAATTAATAGTTAATATAACTTCAAAGCAATAAGCCACATACACTTGTCTCTTTCAAGGCAATCGGTTTCCTGGATTCGCTCAAGTAAAGTCCACATATTATTTCTTTCAGTGTACAATATAAACATGAACAGCAATGCGCTGCTGGACTACAGACCCTATGTCCGCCTGCACGACGAAGACAGGAGATACGCAGCGAAACATGAGGAGGACGAAGAGGAAATGTCGCCCGTTCTTTGTAATGCACAAGCCCTGCCTTCTTACAACCTTCTTGAGGTTGCCGAGGTGAAAAGAGCCAAACGTCTTAAAAGCAAGTGCAGCCATCAATGAAAACAGTAGCGCGCACGTGATTGTGCCCCAGGTAAGTCTGAGTACGACAGTTCATTTAAACACGTATTTGCAAACATACATAGTCTTAACTTCTCGTACCTTTTTGTTTGTTAATTTCTCACTTACCTGAGTGTAAAACCTGCAGATTCTTGCACGCGCCGACGACACTTCGGAAGCGAAAGACAGACTTTCACGTGTGCTGCAGAGTTCTCAGTCTGGTCTGGGCTCATTGTTTTTAGTTCCGCCTCAATGTTGCGCTTTTAAAACTTATTAAATTAAAGTTACCATGCGTTATTTTTTCGTATTCTTAAATAACAATCTATTTTACAAATTTAATAGAGTCCCATAGCTTCGCCAAGACATTTATGGTCCTGATTATTTTTAAATCGGAGTGAATACTCGGACGGACCAGTCGGTGTCCATTTTTACTTCTCGCGCCAATATCGATTAGGTCCGTGTTTGATACTTGGCTGTGCATTATGAACTTAACTCAGAAATTGTTGGAAAAAAACGAAAAGGGAAAAAAGAAGAAAATAGTGCT
This sequence comes from Neogobius melanostomus, assembly GCA_007210695.1. Lineage (NCBI taxonomy): Eukaryota > Metazoa > Chordata > Actinopteri > Gobiiformes > Gobiidae > Neogobius > Neogobius melanostomus. The sequence continues at coordinate 12,239 of VHKM01001236.1, read as the reverse complement.
GATAAAATGGCTGCAGAAAATGAAACTTATTAGCAAAAAGAAGAGATGCTCTCTTTGTCAGAAAAGAATGAAAATGAAAAGATGTGGAAATACTAAGGATGGGTACCGTTGGTAAGTTTTGAATCTGAACTAGTAGCCAAAATAGCATTAGCTAAATAATGATTATCTTCATATACTTAGTATATTTGGTGTTTTTAGTGTTGTATATCTTCAAACATAATTGAGGGAGAAGTCATATTATCACTAATGTTTATCATATTATATTTGTTCTTTGCTCATATGATTTTCTCTAATCTCCTCAGGGTTTGTCGAAGCCATAGGGAATATATTTCCGAATCGATCAGAGATGGCTCCATCTTCTCCAGATCTCGGTCCACGTTGACATCATGGATGATGTATATTCACAGGTCAGTACAAATGTATATATTAAGGATGCAGAGTGTGTTTTTCAGGGTGATCTATTAATTTGTCTTTGATATTTGGCATTATATTGGACAGATAAACATAACATCCATTTTCATTTAACCTTTTTTTAAAGATAAGTTATTCATTATTGCACATTTCTGTGTCAAAATGTACATATTCAATTAAGATTATGTTACCACCAGTAATTTTATATCTGCACAAAATTGAAAAGAAGATCTTTATTTATATAGCACTTTTCACAGACATGATCACAAAGCGCTTTACATGAGACAACTTTCAACAGCACAACTCATTATCACTTTAGGTATCACTGAACAGATAGAGCCAACTCCGATCCTTAAGGGCTACTATCCTGCATGTTTGAGATGCTTCCCTCTTCCAACACGCCTGATTCAAATGATCAGGATCGTTGTCAGGCGTCTGCAGAGCTTGATGATGTTCTGATCATTTGAATCAGGCGTGTTGGAAGAGGGAAGCATCTCAAACATGCAGGACCGGAGTTGGCCACCCATGAGATAGAATCTGAAAATTCTCAGAGTTACATTCAAAACAAACAAATAACAACAAACAAATACAAGTAATTCTGAACCTATGAAATTTAGACTAAACCTTTCATATGCCAATATGAAATGTTTATAAATTACAGATTTGTTATTATTACACCAATATTGTTGGATTAAATTAATGTATGAAGCTTAATTCTATAGAAAAAAAGTACTTAAGTTTTATCCCTCCTTCTTCAATATACAGTATACGATTATTACATGTTATTTATTATTTTGTTTTGGAAAAATTATTGTTATGCCATTTTTCACCACTAAGAGCTGCACCATTCCCATTTCATGTTTATAATCAGAATAGCCCCACTGAGGTCCTGATTTAAATTCCAGGAGAGTGCTATTGTTTTTTATGGGTACACGCACAGAAATACCTTTCTATGCTGATACTTTCCATAATAAATTGTCAAATCCATGGTGCACTAACTTTTTTATGAGTCACTTCACTATTTTTGTTGCTACAAATGTACCTTTTTTTTCTTTTGCAGGTTTGCTCAGGGAATGAGACTGAGACATGTGGATTTAATCCAAGAGGGACTGTGTAAAAGCAGTCGGACATTGTCCAAGATGTCCAAGGTTCTGAAGAAAGTGTGCATAAAAGCTGTAAAGCGGATGGAGAGGAGAGGAAGAATGAGGATTGGTGGAAGAAGGGCTTACGTGTGCATAGATGAAAGCAAATTTTGCCACAAGAGAAAAGTAAGATAAATACTGTTTTAATTGTACAGTATATTTGTGTTTTCCAGTTTTAATTACAAATGTCTAGGGTACATAAAAACTTAGATTCTACTTGACTATGAGAACCAGCAGAAGACCTAAATCAGGAGTAAATCCACTCACGGTGCGCAGTTCTGACTCTGGCCCTTGCAGGAGACCACTCTCTGAGGTTCTCACTTATGACTTTGTTCATATGGCTCTCACTCAGTCAGAGATATTTGGTACTAGGCTTTGGAGAGCCACAAACAAAGTACTTTCATGTCTATTAGCACTAGAGTCACAATTCCTGGTTCAATTCAGGACAGGAGCATTCTGAGTTTACTGATGCTATCTTTTAGCGTGTGGACAGTTTGTAGTAGTCTTACCTGCTAGAGAAAGATGCATGGATCAATTGTACTCTGAATTATTTGCATATTAAGAAGGACAAGAAAGCTGTAGAGCTTCACAATCAGAGAAAGGAAATAATTATTTAAATAATTAGAAGAGTAAGCCAACTCTCTACTCTAAAAACTAAAGTAAAACGGTAAGAGACCTATTTACAAAGTTAGGACTTGGGCGAAAGGTGCATGCAACTTTAAGGTGTGATTTAAATATGTACCCATTTATTTCTACTATGAGGTTGTGACGGCCCCTTCGCTGGTGTTGTGGCAGCTACTGTAACTGTTGTGGCTGTCTTTTGAGGTGTGGACAGTAGGAGGCGCCCGGGGATCCTTGGAGCTGTGGACCGGATGGCTATAAAAGGGGCATCCGCTGCGCTCACTTGGTCTCTCTCATCTGCGGCTCCTGGGCGTACGCCGGCAGGCCCGGGCTGCTGCCTTCGATAGTTATCATCCACCATCCTGGGTCCAGCCAACGCCATCGCCACGCTAACTTTTACCATTGTTTGTTTATTTTTCGCACTCACGCACCTCAGCACCACACATGCATTACACCTGTTGTCGAACTGATACTCATTCGCACTACACCCGCTTGCACCAATAGCACATGATCCATGTACACTGATGACATGCAGACGTTTTAATTTTTGAGAAATAAACGCCCAGCACTCCACGTGTGTCCTGCCCATCTTCTTTGTTGCGGCCTCACGAGCCGGTGTCGTAACAAGGTTGATTTGATTCTCACTATCTACCAATTTTCAATGTTTACTGTTTTCCAGTATGCACGTGGAAGGTTTGGTGCTGCTTGGAGGAGAAGAGATTGGGTATTTGGCATGCTGGAAGTCAGAGGAAAGCGTAGGCGTCCAGAGTTGAAATGTGTTCGCAGGAGAAGTGCCACCGATTCAGCAGTATGTCAGACCGTTAAGTACAATAATAAGTGATTCCTGGCGTCCTTATCACAGACTGAGAGAGCACGGATTTATACACTATCAGGTCAACCACAGTAGATTCTTTGTTCATCCAATTTCTGGGGCACACACCCAACACATAGAACGAGCATGGAGAACATTTAAACAAGAGGTTTACAGATTTAGAGGCAATCTGACTAAGCACACCCTGAAGGACACTCTTTGCTACATTGAGTGGAATTATTGGTTAGGGCGTGAACACAGAGAGGGAATACTGTATCGCCTTTTAAAGGATATCCGAGCAGTGTACACAGTTTAAAGCTGTGGTATTAAATCTTTTTTCTTTTTTTTTAGGAAGGAACTTTTGGCACTGTAGAATACATTGTAAACGCAGCATTTGTTTAATTAAATTAGCACAGTGTTAGCTCAAGCAGTCCACCCTTTTCATGTCTCAACACATGTTGCCTGTGAAGTCTGGTTCCGACGTGCTTCTGTGATGTAACACACTGCATAACATTTCACCCAATATCACAGATATTTTTGTTGTTAAAAATTCCAAATGTATATAACTTCATTAGGAGCGAGACATCTCTAGCTCACTAGGAACGAAAGGACTTTATTTGTATAGTGCCTTGCACAGACATGGTTACAAAGCGCTTTACAGGAGACGCTTCCATTCGAGTCAGTGGTGGTAAGCTACGTATGTGGCTTCAGTTTCCCCTGGGGGAGACTGACAGAAGTGCGGTCGTGACAGCACACATCTTCGCCAACGGTCCCACTGACCATCACCATTCGCACTCACTCACACACACACACCTATTCTACATGCTTTGAATGGGGAGAACATGCAAACTCCACACAGAAAGGCCCTGTCTAGATGCAAACCAGACCAGGGATCTTTTTGTCGTGAGGCACGAGCACTAACCGCTACATTTTGAACACCTTGTAATTGTTGAGCAAATTTGGAATTGTGTTGTATTCTGTAAAATATCTTCCATCATCTTGTGAGCAGTTTTGATGTTGGTAATTTCCAGAAAATAAAGGAGAAACCGCATGACGTGAATTTTGCAGCCTGTTTATTACATAAAAACAACAAAATGTATTTCTATGAAAGAGAGTAGGAACACACAACTGTGTTTCTTGCTTTTGTTTCTATGAAATAGACTAGGAATAGCATGAAGTGAATTTTGCAGCCCTGATTCTAGGAAATTGTCTAAAAATACAAAGTGTAATACAAGTATATTTCCATAGAAATAGCAGAAAATACTAGCTAATGTTGTAAAGTAGTTGTTACACTGTTTTCTCAATACATCTGTAAGGACATATAAATTACACAGAAATTACATCTGTATTACCAATTTTTTGCTTAAGTCATAGAAAAAATTTAATTTTATAGGAACAACTTTGTAATTACATATAAATTATACCCTACGATTGCCACGCATGTGATATTGAAAACTATAGTACTTACACAAATATTTCCTTGACATAAAAAAGTAATTACATATAAATTCTATGTTACCTTATTGCTATAAACATAAAATAATAACATAGAAATTACATACTAATTACAAATAATAAGCCGCTTCATTAAAATTGCTTTGTTACTTTAATTATGATGTAATTTCATGGAAATTATAAAGAAATTACAACAAGATATTTCTAATTACACTGATTTCATAATGATATTACTTGGGTAATTTCACAGAAATTGCATATGTAATTACACACAATTTCCATGTTATTACCTTTTGGTTACCATGCTATTACCTTAGTATGAATATATTATTACCGTGCCACTTGATTATGACGTAATTTCATGGATATTACAACACAATTACAACCAAATAGTTTTTAATTACAATATTTCATTATTATCATTATATTACACATGTAATTTCATTGAAATTACATGTGTAATTACAACACAATTTCCATGTTATTACCATGGTGTTACCATGCTATTACCATGATATTACCATATTATTACCGTGCCGTAATGTAAAGTGCTACCGTTATAGGCTCTAATAGAATGAGACGATGATGCAGAACACACAGATACACACACACAAATCCTTGTAATTGTATCTTAGTGAGGACACTCATAGACATGATGTATTACCCAGACCCTATCCCTGAACCCTAGGCCCCTGACCATAACCTTAATCCTAATCTAAACCCAATTCTAACCCTAACCCTAAAACCACTTCTTGACCTGCAAACAGTCCTTCAAATAAGTGAGGACTACCCAAAAATGTCCTCACTTTGTTGGTTAAAAACTCAAACTGGTCCTCACAGTGCTGTAATTACAAGAACACAGACATGCACACACACACACACACACTGGAAGCTGTTGTAAAAGTTGAAAGGCAAGCAGGAAACAACAGCAATCCATTTGTATTATTTTGTGTGTGTTGTATTTACATTTTTTATGCCAATTGAGTGCAATTTTCACAGGGGTCTATGTTTTGGTGATCTAAAATAATTTGATCTCATTTAGATTTTTACTCCAATCTAAACACTCATAAAAAAAATTAAAAAATTATAAATCCCGTTGTGGGAGCTTCGACTCCATAGACAATTGAGGCTTCAAACTAACGCCCTGACACATTTTTTCCCCACCGGGAGATCAGTTTTACCTCGTATGGCAAGAGGACAGAAATGGCTGTTATTTCCTCATGTTAAACTATCGTAAATAACAGGAACTGCATTACTTCATTGTAACTGAATATTGCACTTTATTTTGTGAGTTTAGGCATCAGAGTGAATGTGTGGAAGTGTTTAGGAAGGGGCGAGACAGAGTTAGAGCTCTTTCAACCGGTATTTGCACAAAAATGATTGAAATTCTCCATACCCCCGTGCATACAGCTGGTCCTCAAGTCTGAAAGGCTATAGTTGCCTCTGCAAATGTTCCTTTATTTTGTACAAATACCATTTTTGTGTCGAAGCTCCCACAGTGTAAAGGTGTGACTGAGGGTTAACTGAGATCATCTTAACTGAGAGCAAAAAGAATCTTCTGAAGATCAACCCCCGAAGTGTCCCTTCAAACAATTTTCCGTGTCGCAATATTTTTGAATTGACATTAAATGTGTGTGTGTTTAGGTGGAGGAGCTCGGCCGCAGGGTTTTGTATCTCTATAAATGTGGTTTTGTTTTGTAAGCAGGGTCAAAGATTAGTCACCAGATAATTCACTAATTAATTTCATCCTGTTTTTGTGGCTCGTGTGGCTCTTTACTCGCTTTTTTGTTGCGTTAGTGTTGCTCTTTTGTGGCTTTTTTTAGTTGCTTTTCGGTCTTGTTTTTGTCACCTTTTTGTCGCTCTTTCGTCGCTTTTGTGTTTTCATCCTTGTTATTTTGACCCTTTTTTCCAGATGCTTTTAGTTTTGGGTAAAGCCAAACTGGAGGAAATGTCCTCGGTTCAGGCGGGGGTTCAGAGGTTAACATGCGCTGTCCCGACCAAATAAACCAATAAAATAAATAAAATTATATATACTCTAAAGGTGACACTGAAGCACAGCAAAGGTCATTCTTTCCTTGCAATTACCAGGGTTATGACTTTACTACAGAGATGGTATGGCCGTACAGCATGACCCAATATGATAAAGAGTGATTTAAAATAATGATCAGAGAGCAATGGGCGAGGAAAGCGCTTTTCTTTGGTTCTTATAGCAGGAGCTGACATAATACCACCCCCCGGTTAGCCAGTGGCCACTCCAAAAGACTTGCAGGTTTGCACTGCCTGGCTCCAAAGAGTTTTTGTTGTTGTTTTGTCCATCCATCCATCCATCCATTTTCTTCTGCTTTATCCAGGGCCGGGTCGTGGAGGCAGCAGTCTCAGCAGAGAAGCCCAGACTTCCCGATCCGCGCACACCTCCTCCAGCTGTTCTGGGGGGACCCCGAGGCGACACCAGGCCAGCTCAGAGACATAGTCCCACCAGCGTGTCCTGGGCCTTCCACGAGGCCTCCTCCCAATAGGACATGCCTGGAGCACCTCCCGAGGGAGGCGACCAGGAGGCATCCGGAACAGATGCCTTAGCCACCTCAGCTGGCTCCTTTCGACGTGAAGGAGCAGCGACTCTACCCCGAGCTCCTCCCGGGTAACTGAGGTCCTCACCCGATCTCGGAGGGTGCACCCAGCCACCCTGCGAAGGAAACTCATTTCGGCCGCTTGTATTCGCGATCTTGTCCTTTCGGTCATTACCCAGACCTCATGACCATAGGTGAGGGTGGGAACATAGCTCGATCGGTAAATCGAGAGCTTTGCCCCCCTATGAGCCATGTTGTCTGGGGCTTTATGCACCTGGTAGGGTCTCCCATGGCAAACAGGTCCAAGATGACGGGTCAGACTAAGAGCAGCTCAGAAGACCCATATGGACAGTATAATAACAAGGACCGTGACGTCGCCCGGTATGGCGCAGCCTGGAGCCAGGCCTGGGGTTGGGGCTCGAATGCGAGCGCCTGGTGGTCGGGCCTCTGCCCACGGGGCCCGGCCGGGCACAGCCCGAAGGGACGACGTGGGCCCGCCTTCCTGTGGACCCACCAACCACAGAGGGAAAATCAGAAATACCCTCATGTTCATTCAACAGGTATTTTTTTCTTTGGGAAGCACTGAGTTGAAGCCAAGAATTCAAACACTGTAAAATGTTGCAGGTGCTCTTGATGGAAAAAGGTTTTGTTTTTTAAACTTATTTAGCAGCTAGTAGTTTGTTTGCACTGCTGAGGTTCAGCTGAAGCCACATTAAAAATACATACATAACATAATTCAATAATTGTGAGCAAGTGTTGTTAGATAGGCCGAGAGACCGGTGAAGTTTAAAGACTGAAAAAAACGTTCAACTGTTGCACAGAAACTTTCCTGTCCATTTTATTTATGGACAGGAAAGCCCATTTTTGTCTCTAAAAATTGTTTATTTGGTCGGGACAGTGCATGTTAATGAACATACATGGGTCTCATGCATGTAAACAAGCCACACCGGATTGTAGCCTTGGGCTAATTTGCATCCGTTGTCCCCCATGCGCACTCTCAAACACACTCACATTCATCTGGCCTGTTGTACATGTTTTTAGTGGTAGGGGACACAGGGAGAACATGCAAACTCCACACAGAAAGGACCCGTACAGGTAGGAATCGAACCCCGGACCTTCTAGCTGTGAAGCACGAGCGCTAACCGCTGTGCTACCGTGCCACCCAATTCATTATTACTTGTTTTAAACAATTACTATGTGCCACCATGCTAGATTTTTTTTGTCTCTAAAAATGAAGGATTACAAGTTTAAAAATTGAATGTACAAGGTAGCAACACTCATTTTTATTAGGCAATTTACCCGTTTCTCTGTCAAAGCCAGGAAGAAGTTAGTCTTGTTACCGGATTAATGGTGTAAATCTTATTTCATAAGATGTTATGCAAGTATGTTCCTCTTTGCACAAGGTTATAACATTTCCAAAGTGAAATATCTGAGAACGGTTAGGGTTAAAAGGTTAAATGCAGAATTGGTTTGACTCAGATCTGGCTTTATATTAATATTCTGAATGTTTAACATTGTGAAATGTAAAATAACAAAACAAAAACAACACTGTTCTTGTTGGTTTACTCAGATTTTAATTTTTGCAATACATTTCTGAAATATTATAACATTTCCAAAGAAAAATGTTTGAGAACCCTTTTTTGTTTAAGTAGAAAGGCCCAACCAGGAGTTGAAAATGAGCACTAGCAATAGACTTTTTTTTGTGCATTAATTAGCTACAAACTTGTTTTGTGCTGTGTTAATTTGCAATTACCCTGTCAAATAAATACATAAACACATACATGAATGTGTAAATGCCATTATACAGACTTCAACTTAATAATGTGGAATCATTGGCCTCGTGCTTTTTCTGACCTACAGTTAAAGAATTGATGGTGCTTATGTATTTTTACTGTCAATGTTGCTGTAATTACTTGTAGTATTTTTATACATTTCCATATTCTCTATTTTTAATTAACTATGGATCATGTGTTCGCATTCTTAATAAATAATAATAATAATAATGCATTAGTCTTATATAGCGCTTTTCCAGACGCTCAAAGTCATTTTACAATGTCTTGCATTATTCATTCACTCCATACTCGGTGATGACATCAGCCACCACCACCAACCACTCACACACACACTACATTTGCCAGGCTGCAAATGGAGTTACCCCCCGGTAAACCAGTAAACCACTGCTACACAAGAAAAAGGAAGGTGTGTCCTCATTCTTACACCTCTCTGCGGCCTGAACCTCTTGCCTCAAACACCAGGCCACGTGACTCTGCGGCCTTATTAAAAGAGGACATTCTTGTGTACTATCAGTACTTGCAAGCATGGCTTCAGTGTCTAAAGGTAAGACTGGACAATGCTTCTCTATCAGCCTTAATCTAGCTACAGCTAATCTATCTACTGTATAGCTCCATTACTGTAATGTGACATGGCCAAGGTTAGAGTTAAGCATTAACTTTCATTTTCATTTTGACATGCCCCAGGTAGAGAGACGACAGGTAGGCGATATGATGTGGTAATATGTGGTAGAGCCTTTTTACACTTTAGTTTGCTCCAATCATGAACACTGATTTATATGCACATGTTGTATCAGGGCTTTGGTCACTTTTCTTGGGTGAGGCTGATTTCAACACCTCCGTCATTATTTGATAGAGTTACACGACAAAAAAAACGCTCCTGGCCAGTTGGGCCTGTACAACTGTGAGAGTCCATTATTAATCTTTTTTTCTCTGACGGACCAAAAGTACTGTGGTCCAACGGGAAATGTCCCGACTCTCGCAATTACCCAGCACGCCTTTGGTCTGCAATACTCAAAATCCTACTGAGGGCCAGAGGACATCGAGTTCTGAAGGCCTGATTGACAGGCGCTCTGGAAATGCATGGTCCATCCAACATGGCGCTTACCGTGTGTGTGCGAAAGTGTACATTTGACAAGATATACCGCACTAATAGTCTGCCAAATAAACAGGCCACCGCTGAACTATTTTAATTACAGGTGAGCAAAGTTATAGAGTTCATACTGAATGATACACAATTTGAGAGTAATGCATTACAAATTGTATCTGGGATTGGAGTGTATTGGGTAATGATGTCTGAGAGCAGACGCCATCGACTGTAGAATGGCAATGGACTAAGGACTATAGAGTTCAGCGCGGGCTAACTGAGCTCATTCATGCTAAGCAATTTGGCTGGGTTTTTGGAGTCAGCTCCAGTATTTTAGGACAACAATAAAAATAGCGAAAGGACAAAAAATTAGGACGATGTTGCGGAGTGTTAAGACAAACACGTGGAGGTCAGAATGACGAATTAATAATGACCAAAGTTTAAATGTAAGAAAATTGCAGTAAAGAACATCTGGAGCCTACCTCCAGTTCCTATTTGGCTTCAGCAGCTAATGCTGCTATGGCCATGTTTTTAACAGTCCAAGGCTGTCTGGGTTGGCGGATTAGTGCTGAAAATTCTTTGATTTCAATAAAAATATATTCAATCTTTTGAATGGTGAAATGTCTTCAAAATGGCACCCATTCAGGAAAAGTGTAATGTGTGAGAGATCAGATGCTATTGGGAAAAATAGCGATATAATATTAAAGATAATTTCTAACATATGTCTCTCTCAAATTGTTTGTGACAAGTGTTGGTGATGTTGTTGCAGGCCTGATGGTGGAAGCCTCTCTGCTGGCTGTTCTCTGTGCCACAGTTTGGGCTGAGTTTGACTCCACACTGGACCAAGACTGGGACCTGTGGAAGAAGACTCACCACAGAAATACAAGAATGAGGTGAAACAAATAGATTAACAGATGTTGAAGTTATATGCTCTAATAGAATGAGATGATGATTGCAGGAAACGCAGAACACACACACACACACACACACAACACACACACACACACACACACACACACAACACACACACACACACACACACACACACACAGACACACACACACACACACACCACACAACACAGACCACACACCAGACAACAACACAGACACACACAACACACACACACAACCACACACACACACACACACCAACACACAGACACACACACACACACACACACACACACACACAGACACACAGAACACACACACACACACAAACAACCACCACACACACACACACAGACCACACAGACACACAGACACACACACACACACCACACACACCACACACAACACCACACCACAGAGACACACCACACACACACACACCACACACCACACACACACACACCACCACACCACACACAGGACAGACCACACCACACCACACAACACACACACACACACAGACACACAACACACACACACACACAGACACACACAACACAACACACACACCACACACAGACACACACACACACAACACACACCACACACAGACACACACACACACAGCACACACAACACAACACACACACACAGACCACACACACACACACACACACACACCCACACACAGAACACACGCAGACACACACACACCACACACAGACACAAACCAGACACACACACACACACCACACCACAGAACACACGCACAACACGACACACACACACACACCACACACAGAACACACGCAGACCACACACACACCACACACAGACACACGCAGACAACACACACACAGATCACACACACACCACACACAGACACACGCAGACACACAACACCACACACAACACACACACCCACACACCCACACACAGAAACACGCAGACACACACACACAGACACCACAACACACCACCCAGGACACACAGACACCACACACACACACCCACACAGGACACACGCAGACACACACCACACACAGACACACACACACACACATCACACACACACAGCCACCACACAGAAACAACACACACACACACACACAACACACACACACCAACACACAGACACACACACACACACAACACACAACACAACACACACAGACACCACAGACACACACCAACACACACACACCCCACACAACAAGACACACACACACACACCACACAGACACACACACACACAGACACACACACACACACACAGACACACGCAGACACACACAGACACACACACACCACACACAGACACACACCAACACGCACACACAGACACACACACACACAACAGAACACACACACACACACAGACACACACACACACAGGACACACACACACACACCCACCACCACACAGACACACACACACCACACAGACACACAGACACACACA